>PVJI01008393.1:0-32381 GCA_004026765.1 Micronycteris hirsuta
TAGAACATTCTGGCAGTAACCAGAGGGGAAGGGGAAGGGGAGAAGGGGGACAAGGGTATTCAGGAACTGCAATGAAGGACACATGGACAAAACCAAGGGGGAGGGTGGAAGCAAGGGAGGGAGGTGGGTTTGCCTGGGGTGGGGTGGGGGGAGGGTAAATGCGGACAACTGTAATTGAACAACAATAAAATAATTAAAATAAAAAACGTGAACATACATATAATGTGTATGTGTGTTTGTCACCCACAATTTATGATACTTCCACCCACACAGTTGTTAATATGAATTGTTAGCTGAGAAGTGGACCAAATTTCTAAAATTGAATCTGGATATAATAATTGAATTTATTAACATGTAATTTAATTTGCATTTACATAATTCAATTAGACAAAATCTTAGGACAATAATTATCTCTCATTTTATTTCTGTAACTAGAGAAATAGTTTCTCATTTAATAGCAGACATTTCACTGCGTAGTTCTTTTTCCATTTTGACTTATCTTCCTTTTGGTCCTCACCTCACCGATAGACATTCCTCACTGTGGTGACAACATATCCCCAGTCCTGTAAAGATAAAAGTTAGTTGGGACAGGTGTCATAAAATGACGTCAAGCAAAAGAATTATGTAACTCATTGAAATGGATTATCAATTGGCAATTACTGTTTTTCTGTCAAAACACCTGCCAACAAACTAGAGAAGTATATTACAAATATCTTACTCAATTCTGCAGTTTACTTTTATAACGTTTTTTTCTGGAATTGCTGAAACACTACAGAAACTAAGTATTGCTGAGCTGGCGAGTTGTTTGAAAAATAATTTACTAAGGCATAATGGGGCTATAAAATTACTGTAAAATAAATATTTGATATATCTTTATTTGGACATCTTTATATTAAGTAAAATTAAATTTGGCATAGCTACTTCAGTATAAAACACTTAAAAAATAAGGAATTTATTTCCCATTGTGTACTGTGACTTTAAAAATTTATTATAACATGTTACTTTATGGAAAAAAGTGGATGGGAACAAACTATATGCTAGGAAAACCTTTCCTTAGCAATGCCCAGAAAATGTAACCAAAGAAACACTGATAATAGGATGGAGATGATAGAAAACGTTCCTAGCTATCCCACAACTTTAGATAATCTATAAATGTCTTTGGATTGCCCGATGTTTACTGTTTCAATTTTAAGACGTGTGTCCCTTCGGAAATGAAAACAAGTGTTGTGCCAAGGTAAGCCGCAGAGTGGCAGCTCACGTCACTTATTTGTCTCTTGCATGAACTGTGATGAACAGTCTGAAGTTCTGGGTTGCCACACAAAGGACCCAATGATGGCATTAGAATTAGAGACGTTCAGCAGTATGCTCATTTTCTAATCAACCCTTGCCAATCCAGGGTTGATGGGACGTGTAAGTGTTGAAAGGGAGATCTTACATGCACAATGAAAGGGCCAGTTTTGAAAATGGGAAGAACTGGGCCAAAAGGGCAGAACAAGTGAATATCTCAGGTTTAAATATCCATCAGGAATCAGTGCTTTATGAATTACATGTATGAACAAATGACCAAGCTTGCTCACAGTTTTTAATCCAAATTTTTTAATATCTGATTAGTTTTCTTACAGATTTTGAAATACGCACTTAAAGTGGTGTTCTCTCTTTTTCCCTCTCTGTCTGTCTGTCTGTCTGTCTCTCTCTCTCTCTCTCTCACACACACATACACACCACATGGCATATGACTCTAAAACTTAAAATTCATCCCAAGGACATTATTTATTTGTTTGGTTAGGGCACATTTTCCCACACCACCTTCTCTAAGGAAGACCATGCCAGCTTAGAATTACTTAGGTGGTTATATCAAGTGCATCAGATTCTATTTCTGCTTCCTGTAGTGGACCCCCAAATGTCTTCAAACCCTTTTCCATCCCTTTCTGGGTATCCTCAGGGGTTATCTCAGTAGGCTTGAGCTTGCCTTGGCAGTTAAGCTGTTTAGCAATTTGCAAAGCTGTGCAGAAGTTCCCAGGCACTGCCTCCTGTGCCCATGTTTGAACTCCCCAGGACAGGTGCTGTCCCTGTGAGCCCTTTCACCCCCAGAGGTGTGAGTGCTGCTTAGTCAGTCACTGGAGCCTTCCACACAGCCAAGCTGCATGTGCCTTGCATCACAGTAGGGGCAACAGCTCACCTGATAGTGCTGCTGTGTGTCTTGGTGTCTTACAGACATATCAATAAAGACAGTTTTAGCTTTACTATTTACATGTAGCCTCTATCAGGTCTTGCATGGAACAGATGGATCACTAACAGGTTTTGTAGGTGGTACGAGCAGAATTGAGAGAACTAACAGGTGTCAGATACCTTGGTGTGAGGGGGCAGCTGGTGAGTTCCTGAACACTGTTCAGAGCTGTAACTGGCAAAGGAAATAAACTAAGCTGTAGAAGAGTGTAGCCACTGCCAAGTTCATAGGATGGGGGGGGCAGGGGAGCAGATGCCCCCACTTTTCTTTCTCCCTCTGACCTTCTGCAAGCCCCTCCCATTGACCCATCCAACTAGAAGCCGGAGGGCAGTGGAGCTAATGTGATAGTTTTATAAAAAATGAGACAGGAAAAAACAGACATAGACCTGCAGGGCCAAAGGGAGAGTATTTGACACACAGCCTTTCACTCTCTCTCCTCCCCCATGCCGCACTAGACAGGAGTCCTCGGAGCAGGCTCAGTGTAGAAATCTGCAAAGCGGATGCCTTGCCGCGTTCAGGACAGTTCCTCTTCTCTGTGGAACAATGGCAAACTGTAATTGTGGCGCTTGAGTCCCTGTCCTGAGCCTGTGTAATCATGCAGATAAACTCCTGCTATGTTGACCCAGACATCTCAGCAGACAGCTCAGACAGCCCTTGTGTTAGTCAGAGCAGGCTGGGCTGCACCCTGGAGGCAAACCCCCAAATCTCAGTGGCTGAACCCAGCGGAGGGTACTGCTTGCTCATGTTCTAGTCCAACGTGGGCCAAGCGCCGTCCTCCATCAGGGAGACGCCGTCTGCAACACAGGGTCTTCAGGAACTGGGTGAAGAGACAGGCTCACCCAAAATGACCTTGTGGCCTGGCGTGGCTGGCATCTGGTCACTCACATCCTATTGATCACTCGGTCACATGGCTCCAACTTAAAATGCAAAGAAAGGTGGGATGTTTGAAGAGCACGAACAGTTTCTGTTGAGTGCGTGGACGCCATCGGAGAACATGACTGAGAGTTTGCCAGACTCCTTCGCACGTGTTAATTGAACACTCAGCCCCGTGGGTGTACGTGTCCCTTTATTCCTGTTGTCCCACAAATTTCTGACCTACTCTGTGAAACTCAAATGTGGAACCAGTTACTTTAGATATGCTACTTTAATGCTCTAATTATTTAAGTATGTGAGACTTTAATTATCTCCATCATTTATTATTTGGCAGAACCGCTACTTATTTATTTATTTATTTATTTTTCAGCTGCGTTGAGATGATGTAAGTAGGTAGATTTATGTCGTTACTAAAGATTTATGGCCTTTCAAAAATATTCCTTCAACTTTAGAGCTTTAATCAAATCATTAACTTGATTCATTATGAAATGTTTATGCCTATTAAAAGTAGATGCTAACCAGAGCAGGTCTTTTAAAGACGCCATATCTTAAGGTTAGAAAAATGAATTGTATTCTAGTGAACAGTTAAGATAGTGAATCGACTTAATGTCAATATTTACTAGAATCTGAGCTCTGTGATTAGAATCATAGCCTTACATGTCCCATTACATGAGATATTTGAAACCAAATATTTAAGAGCAAAGACAGAGGTCCAGGGGAAGAATATACCATTTAGCTTTTCTTGCCTTGAGACAACGTAAGAACAGGATTTATGGAACTTGAGCCATGTGCCATCCCAGTTCTAGGACAGTTACGTGTACCCCCCTCAATCTACGCACTGGAAGCTTTACCTGTGTCTAATATCCTGGTGGACTTTTGTGTCCAGTGCTTGGTGTGAACGTCAGATGGTTGTATCAGCGATGTTCCAAAGAATGAGCAATTGGCAGCGCCGTTCTCACTCAAGTTGCATTTCAGCTTAATGTGACGCATCACAGTTACCAGGCCTGTGGAGTTGAGAGCATGGATTATAATACTTGGTTTAAATTCCATTTTACCCTCACATAATTGACAAGAGGCTGAAAAATATTCCTGCAAAGAAACCCCAGATCGAAGGCAATCATAGTAATGCGAACATAATCAAATAGTAGGAACATGGCCGACCTGGCATTTTTCATTCTAGTGTAGCCATGTTTCCAGAAAAAAAACTGACAAATACCAGCTCTGCCAAAAAGTCAGCCAAAACCTTAGAAATGATTAAGAGATTATTAGAAATGTGGGTTTTCACCTTCTATTGTTAATTACAAACCTTGCCCCAAAGTGTATTGTGGTATCCTAGAAATAAACTAATGATTGTATAAATCCCTGCTCAGAAATTTATACACTAAGATTTCCCGGGGGCACCACTGAATATTGTGAATTTTCAAGGAAAACACAGTGCCGTTCGTAGGGCAGAGGGTGAATTGCTAGCTCGAGGTAGCTCAGCGTTTCAGACTTCAGCATTAGATCACAAATGTTCCCTTTGATATTATACTTTTGTGAAGCTGGGTTTTCAGTGATTGTTCTGATAAAACGAAGTGCCCCGCCGAAGATCGAGTTGGAACAGGGAATAGAGGTGGTAGCGTCTTATTTGCATCCAAAATTTGAGAGGCTGTTCAGTGCCCAATAGGGTCGTGTGTCCCATTACAAGTAATTGTGGTCATTTAATGATGACATTTATCTAAATTATGGTTTTTAAAAAGCTACTAATTTGTTAGGAAATAAGTATTCATGAAGTTGTCTGAATCCAACTACTTAATAAACAGAACTGTAAGTTGTTTTTTGTTTGTTTGGCCTAGGCGTGATGTGAGAAAATTTACTTAGACATTAAGGGCTCCATGAACCAAGAAAATCTGGAACCTTAGCTGTAAACCCATAAATACCAAGACCTTTTCAAAACATTATGCAAATCATGGAGACAGATCTCCTACATTGTTTTGGAAAGATAGTTTCAAAACACATTTGAATAGGGCATACCATTTTTATTGATGCACCTTGCATTTTTTTGAAGGTCTTATAAAAGACTTTATCTATTCGTCTTACCTTTTGTGACAGCATAGATGGACCCAGAGAGTATTATGTTTAGTAAAATAAGCTAGTCAGAGAAAGACAAATAGCATATGATTTCACTTATATGTGGCATCTAATGAACAAAATAAACCAGCAAACAAAATAGAAACACTCTTAGATATAGGGAAGAGACCAACAGCTGTCAGAGGGGAGGGGTTTGAGGGGCTGGCTGAAAAAGGTGAAGGGATTAAGCAAAACAAACAAATGACAATATGGTGATTACTAGAGGGAAAGAAGATGGTGGGAGGTAGGAGAGGGTAACGGAGGAATAAACAGTGATGGAAGACTTGACTTGGGGTGGTGAACACACAGTACAGATGATGTATTATAGAACTGTACACCTGAAACTTGTATAATTTTATTTACCAATGTCACTCCAATAAATTCAATTTAAAAAGACCTTATCTAATAGTTCTTACCATGTCTACAAATTTGCATTAGGCTAACCTCAGTTCTTATCTTGAGACATTAATTGCCCTGATTTTGTGATTGAATTTCCAAGATTAGTGGCTACCTTGGATTTTAATTTGATTGGGGAACTGAGAGGAAGCAGGCTGAGGACACCCCCCCCCACCAGGCTCCCTGTAGCTGTCACTAAAGTGAGCGGATGTGAAGTCGTGGGGTAGCATCTTTCACTTTTACCTATGGGAAGTAGAAATCTTTATTCATAGAGTATAGGAATAGAGCACACCTCTAGTTTTGACCTTCACTTCTAGAAAATATGTCATTGTATTCCCTACATGTCTGTTATGTGACTGTTTGCTTAAGCAACAGAAATTTATTGTCTCACAGTTCTGGAGGCTGGAAATCCAAAATCAAGGTGCTGGTAGGATTATCTCCTTCTGAGAGAGCCAAGAGGGAAGGGTCTGTTCAACATGTCTCTTCTCGGTTTGTAGATGGTTGCTTTCTCCTGCATTTTCACATGGTCCTTTTCCTGTATGTGTCTGTGTTCAAATTCCCTCTTCTTACAAGAACACCTGCCATGTTGGATTAGGGGCCACCTTAATGACTTTATATTATTGCAGTTACCTGATATTATGGGCTGGATGTTTATGCCCCCCACCCAAATTCATATGTTTAAATGTAATCTCCAGCGTGGTGGTATTTGGAGATAGGGCCTTTGGGAGGTGATTAGGTCATGAGGGTAGCATCTGAATGATGGCATTTAGTACCCTTATAAGAAGAGGGAGGCCAGAGACAGCTAGCTCTCTTTCTGCCACTTGAGGATATAATTAATAAAAAGGTTATCTGCCTAAAGAAAGTGGCTTCTGACCACTTTCCATGATATGGAAGCCAGAGAATAGCGCAGCCTTGTAAGTTGTAAACGTAAGTTTAGATTGCATTCATAATGTAAGTGAAAGCTCCTTGTGGGCAAAAATTGTTTTATTTTGCACAGTGTCCTCAGCACTGGGCTGGCACTTGTAGATATTCAATACATATGTGTTGAATGAATGAATGAGTAAATGAATCTGTTGTACTTTAGATTTACAAGGCGAACATTCAGAAACAAATTAGAGCCCCATTCTCAGAAACTCTGTAGGGAATCCCGTTGGCTGTGAGCTGCTCCTGGCATGCTGTGCAGATGCAAGCCTCTGCTTACAGGATCTGTGAATGGAGTTTGTTGTCCTTGGACCAGCTGCTGGGATTGGAGTGTCCTTGAGTTAAGTACTTAGCAGCATACGTACGGACATAAAGCCTAGAGGACTCCATTTGTGAGGGGTTACTTAGTAATGCATTTTAAGCTAGTTCATTTTACTTCATTGCATTCTGTACGTTTATTTTAATCTATGGGTTGAATTTTTATTACTATAAATAGAAGTAATAAAACACAGAGCCTTGGGTAGTTTTGCTTTAGAAGAGTAATTGGTAGAATAAACTCAGAATTTGAGGGTTCTTAAGTGGCATTGTCAGCAAGTCAGTAAGCAAAATCGTTTTGTTGGCTGATAAAGACTTCAGTATCCCAAATGTGTAATGTTCATGAATAAGCTTCCTTTAACATTTTTAAATTCTCAAGGCTTCCAGTTGTCACAGGCCTGGGAATTTGGAAAACTTAAAATCAATTCTTTTTCAAGTCCTGTGTGGAATGCCTGGGTGATGCTTCCAGTGTGAGCTCTCTTCCTGGTCCGGCACTCAGCAGCTCAAGGTTTTTGTTCCTCGGTTGTTCCTTAGCTTTCCTGACTCTTTGGGGTCTCCTCTCTGTTGGATTATCTCCAAGAGTAGTTGCATAGAGTTCGATAGTCCCCACCTCCAGTCTAAGAAACAGAAGAGCAAAAGCTAACACACAGAAGTTCCCTGACCCGCCCAGCCATTGCTTTTCTCTTTTTTTTTTTCCTGAGCCATTCTCCTATGACCTATGAACAACATGGATTTGAACTTACAGATCCACAGATTAAAAAATAAATTTTGTAATTGTATTTTCTCTTATGATGTTCTTAGCGACATTTTCTCTAACTTATTTTGTTGTAAGACTAGAGCACATTAACACATGTAACCTAGAAGATACGTGTTAATCAACTGTTCATGTTATCAGTAAGGCTTCCGGTCAACAGTAGGCTGTTAGTAGTTAAGTTCTGGGGGAGTCAAATAAACGTTATGCAGATTTTCAACCGAGTGGGGTGTTGGCATTCCTAAGGCTCTTGTTCAAGAGTAAACTGTATTGCCCACGCTTAAATGTTTCCACCTCCTCAGCCCCTGTCCTCTTCAGCCCACTCTACACTCGCTTCTTTCTGCCTGTTACTCTGCTGAAACTTTCTTGCTCAAGCTAGCCGTGGCCTGCAAGAGGGGTCTTCAGACATCTCTGACAGGATGCCGTGGGCCGTGCCCTCCTCTTGATTCCTGTCGCCAGGGTCCCCTGAACTCTGACTGCTCTGTTTTGTTTTGAGTTTTATCCTGTTTCTTCCTTCTCTGTGGAATATGGTACTTCTTTCCTGTTCATAAAGCCAACAACCTGTCTGATTATCTTCACTTGAGTGTTTAACGGGAATTTCAAACTAACTGCCTAGCCCTGGCCAGGTGGCTCGGTTGGTTGGAGCATCATCCCATACACCAAAAGGCTGTGGGTTTGATTCCTGGTCAGGGCACACAAGGGAGGCAACAAATCAATGTTTCTCTCTAACATCGATGTTTCTCTTTCTCTTTCCCCTCCTCTCTCTCTAAAATCGATAAGAAGATACCTTTGGGTGAGGATTGAACAAAACAGAAAAACCTAAATGCCTATAACAGAACCCTTGGTCTTTCCCCTCACACCTCATCCTCCTCTCATTTCCCCATCTCAGTGGACCTCCTCTCCATTCGCTTACCTTCTCCAGCATCATCTGGCCAAAGTCATGGCCAACTTTTATTTGAGCCAGTTGGATGACCTCCTAAGTGGATTTTTCACTTCTCCCTTGATCAGATCCATTCTCTATACAGCAGAAAAGGAAACATCACCTCCTGCGTTTAGTGGCTGGTTCCCCAGTGAGCCTGGGAGAAAACTTCAATCCCTAAAAGGAAGCACAGGCTCCGCCTAACCCAGGCCATGCCTGTGTCTTTGAGCTCATTTCCTGTCACTCGCTCCTTCTCCTGCCACATTCCATCTACAGTTTGACATGTTCCTCAGAATCGGCACAATGATCTTCCCTTTGCTAGGTGACACACCTGTTGCCCTGCTTTTGCTTGTGCTCACCCCTCCCTCAAGTTTCAAGATCAAGTGCTTTTTCATCAAGAGGCTGCCCTGAACCCCCAAGCCTCAGTGAGTTCTCTCTGTTCTCCTTCTCCAAGCAGCCAGTGCTTTCTCGTAGTGCTCGTCACAACATATAGTTGCACGCCATCCTCCTCTGTGCCGGTTTTGGTCTTAACATTCATGTCTTCTGCTGGCCTGTAAGTTCTACATGAGGAAGAACTTGCCAGCTTTTCACCAACACATGTCCGGCACCAGGCGCAGAGTGAGCACTAAGTGAGGACAGACAAGTGAAGTCTGTTTCTTTATTTCAGAAAGTGATTGAGTTTAAAGAGAGCAAGTCCAGAGGTGGGTGTGGCTGTCCTCGGCTGCTGTATGGAGAGCACCTTCCACGTGGATGCTGTTTTTTCCAGATGTAAAGATGAAAGTTAGCCCTGGCTGGCGTAGCTCAGTGGATTGAGCGCGGGCTGCGAACTGAAGGGTTGCAGGTTTGATTCCCAGTCAGGGCACATGCCTGGGTTGCAGGCCAGGTCTCCAATGGGGGCCATGTGAGAGGCAACCCCACATTGATGTTTCTTTCTCTCTCTTTCTTCCTCCCTTCCCCTCTCTAAAAATAAATAAATAAAATCTTAAAAAATAAATAAAGATGAAAGTTAGCTCAGTGCAAAAGGAAAAAGCTAGTCATGAAGCAGCTTTACCCAAATGAACCAATTTAAGAAAAATTTGCACCATTTTATCAGATGGCTTTAAAAGGTTAGTGAATAAATATACCGAGTAGGTACGTACTCAGGAATAAATAATTCACAGCCTCCCAAGTGAACCATATTATAGCACAGCTGATTCAGTCATATTTTATTCATCTCCGTATGGAAGAAAATCAATTTGAGAAAATTTCCAGAGCAGTCCTGGGCCTCAGCTACTCCCTCCTCTGTGTGTTAAGTTAGGTGGTTCTTTTCAGATGGCACAGTTGCAAAGCTCCCCCTTTCTCTTGCTCTTATTTCTCCTCTGGTAAATTCTTCACTGCTGTTACTACTGCAGTGTTTACGCATCTGTCCTTCTCAGTGTGTTTCTTCCTTGGAATTTAAATAATCCCTTTGAGGCTCTAATGGCCAGAATGACATTATGTTAGAGTTTAGTTCTTTCCCATTATCTCTGTCCTCAAGTGTCCTGACTGGGCAATGTCAGCTCTTCCACTTGAGCCTTTATCCCTGTGCCTGAAGGAAGTCTTAACCCCTCCCACTGGCTGCCCCTGCGGGAGGCGGTCGCACTGTGTCTGAGAAAGCACTTTCTGTGGGAATCGTACCCAAATCCGACTTCTTAAACATTCGTCCCTAGGGTTAAGCATTTTTGTGCATCTGTTCATTGTAGGAGGTTATACCTCCGTACGATGGAAATATAAATGGAAATTCTTTCCACGTATTCCAAAATATGATGTCATTGTATGGCAGGATAGCAACTTTTACTAATTATTCCAGTAGCCCAAGTAGCAGCTTTTACTTATTATTCCACATAGCAGCTGTTACTTATGATTCCAGTAGCCTAAGAATAATTTTTCTCAAGTCGCTACGCGGTCCTTTTAGACAAGTTGCAATCAATAGCTCACCACTTCTTTCTTTCGGAAGTCCATATGGTAGCAGGACCTATTCTCTAAATCGCATGTAATAACAGTTCTCTGCAATTTGGGGGCAGGGGTCGTGCTGAACTAAGCCCTTTGAGATGCTCAGAGTTGTTGGGTGAAATCATAAGCATGGAGACGTGGGCATCCCAGCTTCCTGTTAGTCGGGGCACGTGTGTGGAGGCAGAGGGTGCTTCTGCGTATCCCTGGTGGGAGAGAGTCCCAGGCCCTGGGCACTGGAGTCCGTCAGTTTCACTTTATACAGATAGATTCAGTCTGGTTGTTACAGGCAGACAGGCAGTAAGTTCCACATGATTGAACAGCTTCCTTTGAGGACACTAACTTCAAGAACACTCTTCATGGACTTGATAAATAAATGTCAAGGAATGATTTTCTTTGTTGCTTGCTGTGCCTTCTGACGGTCATCATAAGTACCTGCGTATTTCAAAGGCTGGAATCCTAGCATCAAACTGCCATCTCACTCCAAGAAGTTTTCTCCCTCACGAAATGCACATGGTCCTGTGCTCAGGAGACTGTTTAGCTCCTCAGGGGAACGTGAAGAACTATGTCCAAGCTTCCAGTTTCAGTTTAACTGGTACAAAACTTTAACATAAATCTTTTTATTCCTTCCCTTTTACCCAACATGCGAACACACTAGGTGACTACTAACATATGCTTTCTGAAAGTGCTTTTTGAAGAAAAAAAGACTTTCCTTTCATGCCTTGCTTCTATCCTCTCTTCCACCTTCAGGCCTCTTGATTCAGATTTACTGACGAGTTCATTCTTTTCTCCTAAACTGAGCAGGCTGTGACATCCAGCTGCACTTGGCAGCCTCCTCAGCCACGGAGAGAGCCGGCAGCACCAAACACGCACGGGAAGAGGGTGCGAGTGCCTGGCGAGTCCGTGTTAGGGCGGCAGTCGAATCAAGGAACAAGAGGGCACTCCTTACAAAATAGTGCTTTAAATTAGACTCACAGATTTTATCTTAGTAAGGAGATGGGCTAAATATTTCATTTTAAGTCATGCTTGTTGAAAAATTCCCTTTGCAAAGATGCATCTCAGCCTCCATTAAAAATGTTACTGCAGAATCAAGATTCATAATCTTAGGAGCCTCACCGATGACAGGAATTTAGTCACTGCCAAAGGATGAAGTTGTCTCGGCAGCGTGAGCCATGGTGTGCAGTCAAATGCTACAGATAAATGTCAATGACTAGAAAAGCTTCGATAAATGTTTTTGACTCCCCAACACAGGTGTTATTCTTAAAACAGCAATCCAAACAATCAGAGTAAATTTAATCAAGGGGAAGCATGAGAAACCACACTGGATTTCATTTTCATATTAATAATTTAGGCAGTCATTTTTCTTGAATATAAAAGAAAGACTTCCAAGAACGTCAATCCTTCCAGGACTGTACACATGCCATGAGGTCCTCCAAATCTACTGGCAGTGCGGCAGTTCTGGACAGAGGAGGGGTGACCGCTCTGCCGAGAGCAGTGATGCTTTCTGGGAGATGAACAAGCTGGAAGTGAGAAAAAAAAGGGCATGTAAGCAATTGTCCCTCACATGTAATCATTGCAAAAATGAAGCACAAATTTTTTTTTTAGATTTTAGACTTTCTGTATTCTTTAGTGGTATAATCTCAGTTTTTGTCTTAAATCTCAGTTTTCTGTTACCTTTGATTCTGGCTCTATAAACCAGCTTTGTGAAAAGGTGATAGCTTTCCTATGAAAATAAAAATATTCCCTTGATATCAAATATTGAAATTAGGAGGGTGGAGTGTATCGTTAACAATTTCTCAATACAGTGTGGTGTTGAGACTCTGATGTCATTTCTCAATTATGCGTCATTCTCAGTGAGTCCCCATTCAAGCACATACAGGGTGGAGCAAAAGTAGGTTTGCAGTTGTGAGTATGAGAAACACAGGGTTTATCTTGTATTATTGCTTATTCATTATTGTACTATTTTCCATATGAACAACTGTAAACCTATTTTTGCCCAACTGTACGTACTTTAACTGGAGAAATAGCCTCTGATCTAAAAGGACTCTCTTTCTAAAATTTCATCTGTTTTAAAGTCAAGGTCTAATAACATATTGAGTTTTCAGTATGCTTAGGAATATTCTTCCAAATTTTAGTCATGCTTTTCATTTGATCCCTAGTCAACATTAATTGTGGTTGTTGTATTAAAATGATAAACTATATGTTAGATTCCTCTGGAGTGGAAATTTCCATTCTCCGCCACCAAGAAAAAAGGTATACCTTGAATATTGCCAACCCATTGCATAAAGAGTTTTCTATAAATCATGTTAAGCTACTAACAATTTTGAGGAAAAACAATATATCTACCAGAGCCAATTTTACTTTAAATATGTCATATATTGCCTAGACTTAAGTTTACCAGTAGTGTTGGCTGTGCATTAGCAATTTCCTGTCATGGATACCATACAAAAAGCATGCTTTCTGGCCCTGTCATTCTTTAATTTGTTAGATTTTGATATTAAATGAATTATCTCCTTGTCAGACCTCAAGGAATACAGTAGTTATTAATTCACAGGCTGGAGATTAGAAATATAAATTCACATCATTTTTGAGTTTGCTATTACTAATGGCAATGTAAAGATCTGTCACTTTTATGATGTTGATCATTAGCTGTGTGACCTTGGGTAAGTCAGCTTACCTCTATCCTCAGCTTTGACAAAAATGGGAGTCTGGACTAGAATGTTTCTAAGCATTTTTTAACCTCTAATATTCTATAGTTCAAATAAATATCCATTTTACATTGTATGTTATATTATATTGCGTTATGATTGTCACTTCATATATGAAGATCCTGCCCTTCACACACAACTGGTGGTCCATACAGCAAGCAGTACAGTGGTGGAAACGCACAGAAGCAGGTGGATAGTCCTCCTCATTTCACCCAGTCTCCTAAGTCCAGTGACTCAGTTTAATGGCTCATTTGTACAAAATAATCTTACAAATACAGAACTGAATTATGTGATCTTGGTCTCAGTATCCTAACCAAGAATTCTTTGCATTATCATTTTGTCTTTTAAGGGAGGCCTTTAGAATTGCACGTTATAATATTTTCTAAATTAGTGAAAAATATATAAATATAATTTGCCAAGTCTTTCTAGAGAACTAGGAAGACGATGTGTTCCCCAAGTGGGACTTTACCGATGTGTTCCACTCATGGTCCTGGAAAAAAAGTTGCTCACTTGACAACATTCCTGGGCTTGCTTTTGCGCACGGCTCTGGTGGCGAATTTCGGGAACTCCGTTGTCTTAACATTTAATAGCTAGGTGCTGTTCTTTGAAAGTTTATGTTTTAGGGATGCTACTAAGCCTTTCCTGAAAATTTTCTCCTGAGAGGCTCATAGCAGTCCACTGGGGCAGGTATTGTTATCCTGTGTTGTAAACGAGACAAATGAGATTTCAGAAGGTCAGGCAAATTTCCTGGGTTATACAGGAAACAGCAGATTCAGAACTCTCACTGAGGTCTGACCACATGGAGGCTTGTGATGTTAACCATCATCAACAGCAGGCGGAAGACACAGGCGCATAATCAGAAACATGTGTGCACACACATGTACACACATGCACATGCACTCCCACAGGTGCCATCTCCGTAAAGGAGAAGCACAGGTCAGAGCGCACTCTGTTACGTGCCTCCGCTACCTAGAGGTGCGCCAGCCTCATCCTGTGTTGCTCCCTCTCCCTTCCCGCAGCCATGTAATGTCAGTGAGAGCAGCTTCCAAAGATCCCCCACCATGGGCCACCTCCATTGGCCTCCCCTCCCATCTGCACCCTTACTGAACCTCTTGCCTTGCAGCCCCGCCCTTGCCCCCCACCTACCCCAAGCTGGCTGAGTCTTGCACAAGTGAGCAGATGTGACACTTGGCTCCTTTTTGCCACCTACAGTTTGTCCTGCCTTGGGAACAGTTGGACACCAGCAGGTCCCCTTTCTCCTCTCAGGACCTTCCAAGCTCTGAACCCCCGCAGCAACCCCATGCCTGCCCTTTCTCTTCCCTCTCTTAGCCCTAAAATACCCAGATGTAGGCTTTATTTATTTTAGTGGGGGCACATTTTATATATATTTAATAATTTATTGATTATTTGGGGGTACAAGTTTCCTGCTGCAAAGCATGCTTAGCTCTAGTTGTGCATTTCTACTTCCAGTTACAAAACTTTTGTCAACAAAATTTGTTGAAGAATCAATTATCTTTTAATAGGGACATAACCTCCTAAAAGGCAATAATACAGGATCTGATTACCAAAAAAATCAATAGTGCTTCCCTCAGGCCCTCCTCTTTTCTCCAAACCGCTTAGTTTGTTTTTTTCATTCTAAACATCTCTTGGGGGAAAGAAAACTCTAGGAAATTTTCTTTCCCATCTTTTATTAGATTAAGTCTTGTTCATAGGTAGTGTAAAAGCTAGTCCAGCTGTTGTGTGGATAAGTTCATATTCATCCTTTCTGAAATGTTCAGTGTTTTGGAATATTTTTCAGGATAGACAGAAATTTCGTAACTGTAAAACAGCTCACCTGCAGCCAGGGTCCTGGCTGTGGTCAAGGTCCCAGGCTGTCGCCCAGTCACCTCTGACGTTTTGGGTCATGGGGCAGGAGGTTTCTGTCACTGTAACAAATGACGGGCTGACTTCTTTGGATCGGCAAGGCAGACGTGAGAGTGAATAGTACATGAGCCCACAGCACTGAGAAGATGACCAAAGTGAAGAAAGAATGCGGTTTCAGGGTAAATTCAGAGGCATCGTGGCAGAGAAACAGGAACGCTAGACCAAATCCAGTGGCCACGTTATGTCCTACCAGCTCGCTTCGTGGCCTTAACCACTCTTTTTCTAAAAATGAAGGGCCTCTGAGGAGCTTTCTGTCTCCTTCCAACTGTGTTTATATGAGGGCACTTCTAAACTGTGTATGTTCAGATGTGGACTCGGCTGGATTTGGTCAGCGGACATGTTTTTCATCCATGCCCACTGTGTCTCACTACCAGAGTGCTTTTGTGTTTCTCTCCTATCTGACGAGCCATCTCTTCTCCAGAACCCCCCGTCGTTTAGTCTGTAGGGTAGTTTCTCCTGCCAAAGACCTAAAGGTGGCCTGATCCAGAAGTTGTTTGGCACCAGAATGTCAGCATCATCCTAACGTTTTGAGATGGTTTTGGTTGGGGCCCCAACCAAAACCAGTGAAGGCCAACTGTTTCTTTTAATTTAGGTGATTATAGTATATGAAGATACAATGTGGATGGCCATACAGCATTGTAAATGTTACAGTGACCTTAACTTTGGCCTTGGATGAAGACAGGTTAGTCTGTTTGTCTATCCACCTATCCATTCATTCATCCATCCATTTGTCTATTCATCTGTCTCTACATCTATCTATCATCTATCATCTATCTAATCTATCATCCATCCATCTGTCATCCATCCATCTGTCCATCATCTCTCCATCTATTAGCTATCCATCCATCCATTCATTTATATGTGTGTAAATCTACCTATCAATAATCTGTTCATTTGCCCTGGCTGGTATAGCTCAGTGGATTGAGCATGGGCTGCAAATCAAAGGGTCGCTGGTTCGATTCCCAGTCAGGGCACATGCCTGGGTTGCAGGCCAGGTCCCCAGTAGGGGCCACATGAGAGGCAACCACACATTGCTGTTTCTCTCCCTCTCTTTCTCCCTCCCTTCCCCTCTGTCTAAAAATAAATGAATAAAATCTTAAAAAAAAAACCTGTTCATTCATCCATCCATCTATCTATCTATCCATCTATATTTCTTCCCTCCTTTCCTCCCCCCTTCCCTCTCCCTCCTTTTATCAATTTATTCTTCTGTCCATCTCTGTCTATCTTCCCATGTTATAAAGAAATCTTTCCTTAAGGAACATACTTTTTCCTTACTTGTCTAAGTGCATTGAAACATCTGTCATTCATTTAACAAATTAGCATGCTGTAATAATATATACATGTAGGTTATTGCAGGCAGAATCACAAAGAATTTGAACTTGTTTTTAACTAGGCGCCTTGAGTACATTGGCATATTAGTCACTATTTGACGTTGTCCTTTCTGCACCATCCATTTTTCATGCATTTTTCTGGCCACGTCACCATGTAATGCAGTTTTCTGGCTGACGAGATGACCGATGACACACTTTGGACGTCGTGGCTGTTAAGTTTCCCAGGAAACTAAGAGTAATTATCTTGAAAAGAATCAGGCGCTTTCCCCTTCATTTCTTTTAGAAGATCAGCTTGCTTTACGCTCACAAGGCAACACAACTAAAACACTGTCCTAACACAGCATCCATGTTAGTCTTAAGTGTAACAGGTTAGAATAAGGTTTCTCGTTCTCCCAGGGGTGTCCAACCCACGGACCACAGGCTCTGTGCGGCCTAGGATGACTATGAATGCAGCCCCACACAAAATCGTAAATTTACTTAACACACTATGAGATATTTTTTGTGATTACTTGTTGTAGTATATTTAGTGTGTGGCCCAAGACAACTCTTCTTCTTCCAGTGTGGCGCAGAGACTCCAAAAGGTCGGACACCCCTGCTACACTATTGACATTTTGGGCCAGTTTTTTGTTGTGGTGGCTGACTTGTGCATTGTAGGGTGTTCAGCAGCACCCCTGGTTTCTCCCCGCTAGATGCTAGTGGGACCATCTCCAGTAATGACAACTAAAGAGGTCTCCAGAGATTGTCAGATGTCCCCTGAGGAGTGGATGGGGCAAAATTAGCTGTGGTTGAGAACTACAGGCCTAGAATTAGAAAGTTAAAGCAACTTTTGGGATCCCTTCATGCTGTCAAAATAAGTCACGTGAAGAGACAAAGCAAAACCAAACTAATTCATTGACCTAATGTTTCTTAAGTTCTGCTAACATGCCATGGCACTGTGCCAAGTAACAAAGACCCAGACATCAAAAAGGTTCAGTTCCTGCCTACAGAGAGCTCACAGTGAGATCGGGGCAGCAGACGTGTAAACATTTAATCAGACATACGCAGGACTTACGGGGAGGAAAATAGTCATATTGTTAGATGGTATGTAGCCAAATCTGTCAGACACTTACCACATGTTTCACTTCTCAGACGGTTGCTCTGGGGTCCTGCAGACACAGCTTTGTTTTAAATCTGGTGCCAAAGAAAGAGCATCACTTGGTCGTTTCCCCTTCTTGGACCTTGCTAAGGTCGTTCCTGCCTACAAGGTGTTACCTCAGACTTTAACATCTCCAAATTCTCCCTGCCATTGACAGGAAGCCTGTCTCCTCCAGAAAGCCACTCTGGATTGCGTTAGCTCGCGTTGGTGTCTACCCGCCTGACTCCCATTATGAAACTCCCATCTCTTCTGTGTAGCTGTGGCTGACTGGTCCCCCTCTGTTCCCACGCACTGGTCTAATCCTTCCGTAGCTTATAGGTTATTTGAAGGTAAAAACCAAAGTGGATTCTGCTCTCTAGTGACAAAAATTTCACAGCTTCCCAAACATACTACCTTCCTTGATCATGGTCTTTTCTGTAAATTGACATTTGACATAGTTATCTCAGAATAATTGCCTTCCTTCCTTGTTCTCCTTCCTTAATGGGGTTCTGGGGACTGACCAGTGGCTATAAGACTATCAAGTGGCTAAGTCAGGAATAGGACCTCAATGCTTTTCTCTATAAAGTGACATTCGATGTCTCAGAATAATTGGGGACCGAGGTCCTCATGAGAAGAATAACTTGTTTGGTAGTAGTGCAAATTCACAGCTCTCTGCCTCAACACATCACGCTGCCTCCCTATCACTAAGAGAAAGCTGCTTTGGAAAGACGCTGCCTCAGCCCCATGGAAGTGGTGGTATGTCTCATGCCGTGGTCCCTGGTTACCAAGGGTGCTGTTCTGACCCACAGGAGAATAACAGTGTTTGGTCTGTATGAACTGAAGTATTGCAAATGGGAAGGTAGTTGCTTTCCAAGAAAATTCTGCTCTGAAAGCAAGATTGGAAACAGTAACAGTCCACTGAGAGTTATAATAAACTCCTTCAGCAAAGAAAGCTTTTAACTCCTCATGGAGACAACAAGTGAATAGGATTATGACCACCTACTAATTACCGGATGGAGATCCCCTGGGATGCCTGTGTTTGAACATAATTAATACCAAATATTGAGGAGAGTAATGAAACAAAAATGCATTATATGCAGACGCACATTTAATTCATATGGGGCAAAGTCTAGTTACTAAGACTAACTCTATTAGACAGTTGATGCTTGGGCCAAGTGTCCTTGATTTGGAATAATGGACAACACCTGCTTTTGTTACAAGACATAATTAACACACAGAGGGAAAAGGCCACATAAGCTCCTGAATAGTGAAGAGCTAAAATGTCTTTATAGTTCAGGTTTGGACTGCTAAATGTGGACCAGAAAGTCCTTGACAAGTAGCAAAATATATAACAATCAAAACAGTTAAACAAGAAATTACATTGAGAGACAAGACATGATAGTTCTGGAGAAATAAATGGAGGAATAAATATGCATTTTCTTAACTGAGATCCAGGCCCTTTGGCATTCCTTATGTAGACGCCATATACCGTAGTTGCTGAATTAATCTCGCTTGCTGATCAGTTTGAAAAGTTGTTTTCCTTGTTAATACTCAGTCATTTGAGAGGTTTTTCTTAGGTTAAACCTTCTAACTAAGGATACTCATCTTTTACAAGAAACAATTGTACCTGTCTGCCTTTGATGTACCACTTCCTGTGAATCTGGAAACAGCCAGAGAGGGTGGTCCAGGGTAGTCCTCAGGACTCAGTCTCCTGTCTCCACAGACGTGGCACCTGGGTAATAAAGGGCAGCTTTTGTTGGCAGGGGTTTTCTGGAGAGATGTTTCTTTACAAGGCCCGTCTCACTCTTGCAATTAGTGTCCTGGTTCCTGGCCATCCACAGAGGCCTCTCCCATTTAGCATCCCCCTACTCCATGTCTCTGGGCTCTGCTAGTCTTGCTTCTCACTTAATAATCAAACCTTCACTTTGGATCAATTTCCTTCCCTCCTGGAATTGCATTTTCAAACTTTACAGACTTGTCTGGTCACTCTGGTTTACTCCTGGATTCTTAGTCTCTTTGCTGCCCAAGTGGCCTCAGGCCAATTTCACTTTTGTTTGAATTCTTCCAGCACTTCATTTTTCAGGCTCTAAAGTCAGAGGTTATCCATGTGTCCACCCCAGTTGAACCCATCGTCATGGGGAAAGCTGGGAAGACTCTCAGTGCTGGAATGAGGTCCTCTAAAAGCTCCTCTCCTCCCAGGGACTTCCTTTCTGGAAGAAGAAAATGTCTCTCTTTTAATCCTAGGGCCCAGGTCAACAGTCCCGGACACTAATCCTACAAGACGACCCTCACCTGGAGGTACAAACCTCACATGGATCACATTTCCAAAGTTATGAAACATGGCTTGCTAAACCTCTTGGAATTTCCAGGTTTCTGGGGCTAAACATTTATTAATGTTCTGAGTTCTGTACAATAATGTAAATCCCTCATAGCTTTCCTTAGCACACACGGGGAGCTACCTCTCTGCATTTCTGTTGGTCACATGATCTAATGCCAGGCATTTTAATTAAATAAAGCAATGACCCAGTGGCCAAGATACTCTCCCTCAAAGGATATGCATTACCAATAGTGAAGGGAACTCTAGTAACGATGGTTCCCTGCAAGAAAATGGTACAGAGGGCTTTCTTTTGACTAATTCTTATGGAAATTGCAATGATTTGTAGATGACTTTTTAAAAAAAATTTAGTCGTATGTAATTTTGGATTTATGGTGTTTTTTATATATTGATAATATTGTTTTGTAATTTTATTTTCCATCTGTTTGCTGCTGGCATTTAATACAATTAACATTTGTTTATTGACCTTATATTTTCAGGTTTTGCTAAATTAATTCCCTAATTTATTAGGGTTTCTTGTCAATTTTGTAAGATTTTCTACATAGATTATTATGTCATCTACAAATAGAGACAATTTTATACTTTACTTACAAACTTTATACTTGTTATTATTTTATTTTTGCCTTGTTCCACTGAGTAGGATATCCAGTTCAGTATTGAATAGAAGGAATAAGGTAGATATCTTTGTCTAGTTCCTGATCTTAGGTAGGGTGTAGGAGTATTTTTTTTTTCCACTGTAATTATGTATTATTTTAGTTTTAAGTATTTCGTAGACTTTTTTTTTTAGGTTAAGAAGGTTTTTTTTTTCTGTTTGTAGTTTTTATTATGAATGGATGTTTGCCATAATTTTACCAAGTCTATTGAGAGATTCTTTCTTTTAGTTGGTTGATAAGGTCAATTTAATTGATTGATACTTGAATGTTATAGTCACCTTGCATTCCTAGGATAAACTCCACTCCTTTATATATTGCTGGATTTGATTTTGCTAATGTTCTATAGAGATTTTTTAAAAACCTGTGCTCTTAAAGGATATTGGTCCAGAATTTTTATTTTCTCATTATGTTTTTGTTAGGTTTTGGTATCAGGTTTATGCTGGCCTCATAAAATGAATTGGGAAATTTTCTGCCCTTTATTTTCTGAAAGAGTTTACATAAGATTAATATTGTATATTTTAAATGTTTCATGAAATTCTCTAGTGAAACCATCTTGTCCTGGAGGTATTTGTTCATTTGTTTGTGAAAGGCTTTTGATTAAAAATTCAATTTATTTTATATAGGGTTATTCATACATTCTATTTCTTCTTGAGTCAGTTTTGATAAGTGATGTTTTTCAAAAATGTCTATTTTATTGATATTATTGAATTAATTGTGATTAAGTTGTACATGAAATTTCCTTACTATTTTTATCTGTAGGATCAGTGATTGTATCTCCTATATCATTTCTTGGTTAGTCTAGCTAGAATTTTACCAATTTTAGTAATATTTTAAAGATGTGGTTTTGTGTTTTCCTAATTATTTTCTTTAGGCTGTTTAGATTTCTCCTTTCTCAGAGGCAAAGTAAATTTCTAACATCTGACGTTTATCTCAGCTGTGGTAAGTTTATGAAGATATTTTTCTTTTCTTTCTTTTTTAGAGATTTTATTTATTTATTTTTAGAGACGGAAAGGGAGGGAGAAGGAAAGGGAGAGAAACATCAATGTGTGGTTGCCTCTCAAACACCCCCCAATGGGGACCTGGCCCAGAGCCCAGGCATGTGCCCCTACTGGGAATTGAACTAGTGACCCCTTAGTTCTCAGTCTGGTGCCCAATCCACTGAGCCACACCAGCCAGGCTGAAGATCTTTTTCTATCAGAGAAGACCCATACCAAACCAGGAAATCACTTTCAACATGCAGCCTATTAATACAGTTTTACAAAGAATGGGAATATAATTAATTGAATGCTGTATCCACATGTCAAATTGATTATACATTGAGATCTTTCCAGCCAGCATTTCAAATCCCAACTTTAGTGGTTCAATTTAAAAACCATCTAAAGATGATTGAATATAGGTTTTAGTTAAATTCATTTTACTGAAGAGGACACTTGTTCAGAGCAGGTGTTCTCTCCTGTGACACTGGTGAGTAATCCCACCTGTCACCTGCATACTATAAATCATCATACTACAAATCTATTAGTTTATGATTCATATCTGGCCTTTCTCGTACGAACAAAGATGAAACAGTACTTTAGACTGAATGATTTAGTGCACACTGAGTGAATCTGCTTTCTCTGAGTTCAGTCTTGTTCTTTCTGAGCATTTGTTATGTTCGGGAGGAAACTGAATTCTAAACTGAGAAGGTGTATTAACTCTTTCAGACACTGGGATGACAGGTACAGCTTCCAAATAGCTTGCTGGCGGCCTCATTGAGTCAGGCCTTTCTTCAGTTCTTCACTTGCTGGTTGAAATAGATTTTTACAAGAGGTGACTCTTGGTCTTACCTTGGCTCAGGTTCCCATCATTTCTTTGAAGAAAATTCTTAGCTTTTTCGTCTACTCCTTTTACTCTGAAGGCCGTAATAAACCTGTGCTGACTAGTAGGATTTCATTGGTAAGGGCGGTAAGTTTTGCCGGGGTTTCAGAGCAGCCTGGGTAAGGGCCGGGGCACTCGTCTAACTTCCCACGGAGAGCGCCCCAGCAGCATGCCCCTCTCCCAAAGCGATCCTCGGCTCCGGGCCGTGAGCATTGCTTGTATCTTTTTATCACTGGTGGCCCTTACCTGGTGCATCTGTGAACAGTACAAAGGGAATATTAAATAACTTCCAATGTGAGTTTATTTACTTCTTTCCGAACTTCATTAAAATTTAAAAGAAATAATTCTTTAAGATTCTCTTCTTTATGTTAATACTCATTTAACAAACTGTAACTTTCGGATTCAAGAAACATTTGAGGATGCCATTTAGAAAGCTATGCAGGTCAGATTTAGTTGGCACTTTGTTGAACAGCTTTTTTCATATGAACAGCTTTTAGATAGGTATAATGATGTCTAGACAGAAAGAAAGGCATTTTAGAAAGAACTTATGCTTTGGAAGCAGATCTAAGTTTAAAATCTCACTTCTCTACTTACTGGTGGTTTGGACACAGGTGTAACTTTATTCTATAGGTAGTAATAGAATGGATGTGGAGAGAATGTTAATCTGTCACTCAGACAGATGATGGAACATGTATTTAAAGCATTTACTTGGTGTTGTCAGGGAGGGGGAGAATTCTCCCCTTCTACCTCTCTTAAGTTCTTATGGGTGTACTAATAAAATTGAGAAAGACCAGATTAACAGGAGAAAAACCAATTTAATATGTGCACACAGGAGATCAAAAATAATACTCTCAGAATGATGAATGAGCAGCTTTTTATACTCTGTAGGCCAAGAAACAATAAATTTGTGAAGAAGTGACAGAACAAAGACACTTAAGTTGGGGTTGCTCATTCATGAGGAATCTAAACGAAGTCTGGGCTTGGGTAGTAAAGGAGTATCAAGGTCTGTTATGTAAGGTTTTTGGTTGTGGAACCCTTAACTCTAGTGATAAGGGTGTCTCTCTTAGGATCCTTCCTCCCCCAAGCCCCCACTCCACTGGAGCATGGAGCACACCTTTCACGGTGGAGACTTACATTTTGCATTCAAGGCAAGAAACTTTAATTCAAGGTAATCATTATGCCATTTTGGGTTCTTTGAGCAGCCTTCCCTGAGCCACCAGCATTGCGTTCAGCTCTTTGGTGTACGTAAAGGGAGATGAGACTCCACTTCTGCTGTTGTGAGACCTGTAGTCCATGGACAGCAGGGAGATAAACACTTACCTGGGGTCCAAGTGAGAAAGAAATCTAAACTAAACAGAAGTATAAACATTGGATTACAGGGACCAGAAAGACGGGTTCTGCTCTAGGTGGATGGCTTTGGATGGCTATAGGGCCTTTTAGGGACAGGTGGGAGATTTTATCTGGTGAAAAACAGGGAGAAGGGCATTGTATGCTGAGGAAGGAACATGCTCTGAAGCAGAGAGGGACCAAAGTTAAAAGTGCATAGCGTTTGGGGGAATACAAAGAAGTTAGATGAAGCGACATTGAGGAGTGTGCCTCTCCTTCTACCATTTTTCCTTCCTTCCTTTCTTTCAACTTCCTCCCCCTACCTTTCCTCAATCCCTGGTAATACTCCTCCATCCTTTCTTTCATCCTTCCTGCAACAGTTATGTGCCAGGCACCGGGTAGATGTGCTGAGCCAAACACTTAACCTTCCTTGATGGGGTTGAGAGTCCAGCCCAGCAAGGGCGGTTTTCCTTTCATTAGGAATGTGGCCTTGGGAGTGACATAGAGGACCAGGGAATGACTCACAGCTAGAAGTCCAGCTGGAAAGCTATTTCAGTAGATTCGGGAAGGATAGACTCAAAGCTTTTATCAGGAAAATTGCTGTGGCACTGAAATGACATCGAGTATGCAATTAATTAGATCTTGGTGGTGTTATTACACAGTATAGTATAAGGATTAAGAGCATGAACCCAGGAGCCAGACTACCTGGGTTGTACCTCAGTTTCTAGTTCTCACCAGGTGTTTCACCTTGGGCAGATTGTTTGACCTCTCTACCTCAGTTTACTTGTGTACAAAATGGGGATTATGATAGCACCTTCCTGATAGAGTTATCGCGGGGCTTAAGTCAGTTAATATACGTAACCGCTTAGAAAAGTACCTGGTACGTATTAGCCCTATATGAATATAGGCTAGGGTTATTAAATTCCAGTCCTCTAAATGAGGACAGACTTCCAAAAGAGGAGCTAACTGGTCTAACTTTGCTAGATCCCATAGGTTGTATAAAATTGGACTTTTCAGGAGTATAAAAGTATAAACATATACCTAAATGTTATGGAAAGAAACAAAATAACAGCAATTATTTAGAGCCAATCTGGTAATTTTTCTATTACTTCCCTTTCCAATCTTGGGAAGAAATTTAATTGAAAAAAGTATTGTATATATGCATTCATATATATCAAGTTTTAGAAGAGAAAGTATGTTCAGCAGTTGACAAATTTTGTTTAAGATTCAGAAATGTCTTACAAACTGAAATCCAGGCCTTGGACACCATTGGGTAAAGACAGAAGTCCCGGGAGACTCATGTTCTATTTTTAATGCCCAGGCTAACGGTCCATTAGCATATCTCCTGGAGGCTGAGCCTGTAGATAATGTGTGCCTTCCGGGTCGAGGATGCTAGGTGGATGTTTCCCAGGGGTGGAAAGCCACATTGTTTTCCTGGGGGAAGAATGTGAACGCATCCCACTTATTGCACATAATGGCAAAAAGAAGAAAGATCAGTATCTAGTGGGCAAAGAAATTACCAAGGTACTATCAGTGTTCAAAGGGAACTGCCTATGTTCATAATTGGTTTAATAATTTTGGTTTCAATAATGGTTGGTTCTTATTAGGTATTCAGTGAAATGGTGTTGATTTTAAGGTTCATTGTTTATGAAGAACATCGATGCACTTTTAGGCAGATCTGCGTTGTTAGTGAAGAGATACAAAATGAAAAATTTCAGTAAGCTCATTATAGACTTGAACACTTTATCCTTCTTTAAAAATAAGCTTCAAAAATCTCAAATTCTTATATCCACAAAGAAAAATTATGTTTATGGTAATAGTACATAATTAAGCTTCCCAGTGTACTGTAATTACATATTTAATTTCTTTGCTTTCTGACATAATGCTGACCACCAGATTTGTTCCAAACTGCCAAGTATTTGAATTTTAAACCATTTTAAATTTGCTATCGCACTAACAAGTGTGAAGCATCAATGCTGCTTATTCCTAGGAAGTCTTTCCCTTTAGTCATTCACTTTTTCTGCTAAGGAACGGCTAAGCCTCATGTGTCAGAAGGCTGCCGCTCGAGCCTTTGCCGTCATGCTAATTCTGAGGCATGCTGCCTCTGAGAGCCGCCATAGTTTCCTGCGTCTCAGGAGACAGCACAGCTACATCGAACGGCCCCCACCAGTTCGCCCAAGTCCAAGTGTCTGGTAGGGCCTCTGGCCACCATTTGTGACTGAATTGGCGTGCAGGCAGTCTTGGGTCAATTAATTAGTAAGACTAATTGAAGCTAACTATAATTAACCACACAATATTGAGCTGTCCAAATTTAACTCCACTAAAATTAAGTAATGAATCTGAAACATAAAGGATTACTGGCCAACACCATTGCCTCGTGGATTTAAAGGTGTGCTTTGTTTTCTTCTGTCTGATGAGATTAATAAATTGATAGAGGGTGTTCTGGCGCATGCAGACACGGTAGCGCCCATCTAGGGTGGATGCTAGTGGAACGTCATACCATGTAGTTGTACTTAATGCAGATTTTAGTGAGCATCAACACTAAACAAGAACAGACAGTGATACTTCACACATGTTCGGTGATACCAATTTAAAGTGGTTTGAAGTTCAGATGCCTACCAGTTTGAAATTAATGTGCTTAAATTGATGTCAGAAGTTAGTGAAAAAGCCCGCTTTAAATATAACATTGCTTAGTTGGTAATGATAAAATAATGTTGACTAGTGTAATTATTATTCATCCAGAATTGTGAAAGCAAGACCCATTTTTCAATAAATGAATCTTTGTATTAAAATGATTAGAAATATCTTTCTTATAGAATGTCCACCAAACTTTGTCATTTGGTTCTGTTTTTAAAAGAAAAATAAATTACTCTAGAGAATGAAATATTTCAAATGCATTTTGATGTTTAATCTTTCATAAACATAGAATTTCAGAGTATTCATGAATATGCATGGTAAAATGCATACTTAAATATTATATGTAAATTATTTATGAAGAAAGAGACTGCGAGACAGTGAGAGGGGGAGAGGGCAGTGTGGGTAGCGATAGACTTGCCATTTGTGGATGCACATATTCAGACTTCAGGTAAGTAAAGAGTTTAAGAGAATTCCAGATTTACCCAATAGACACTGGTTCGTTTCAGCTCGTTTGTTTTTAAAGGTTATTTAAACTGTTTAGGGATTCTTCTGACAAGGCATGTGTTGCAACAGTTGGAACTCTTCCACACAGAATGAGATTCAACAGGTGGTTTTGAGTTTCGTTGTTTGCTGGCATACCATGTAGAGATTTAGATTTGTTTCACCAGGCAAAAGTGCGAACATGACTAATTCTCTCAAGTTGATAGCACCCCTGAAAGGTTCTTGATCATTTGTACTATACATTGTCTCAGATTACTTTCCCCATTGAATAGAGTGTGCTTTATACAGTTTGTGAGTTTCAAAGGTGCTCCATTTGTGTACAAATTCTAAATCTTGACAAAAATGGCTTCATGGATTACCTTATAGATAATTAAAAGTCAGTAGCATCTGAATACACGAGATATACCCATAACAGATGATATATAACTTTATAGTTCCCTTATAATTTTTCTAGTATTTTACCTTAAATAACTTTTTCACTTTTGTTCTTATATAACCTAATTATTTATTTTTACATTTTCTCACAAAAACAAGAAATTCCCTCTTTTGCAGTAGCCATATGTGTTAAGAGCAAAATGAAATTCCAAATAGAGGAGTGCTCACTGTGTTTCTTCAGACTGTTTTTAATTCTATGCACGCGGAAAGATGATAATGTGATTTCCAGGTACTAAATACTCCTCAGCCATTCACGCTCAGTACGGTGTTCTGGAATAAAACTAGACTAAATTTTAGAATGGTGAATTACTGAAAATAATAAAATTAAGGCAATTCATTACTATTTATCTCCTTGCCTATTTTGTATAGCCTGGATGAAATGGAAAAAACTCATTTGGGGGCCAATTAGGTTAAAAACGTTCTAAAATTACAAAGAGAAACATGGAGATAAAAATGTTTTTTTTCCTTTTTAAATTAAGCACAGCACCTCTTTTCTTACATGCCTCTGTTTTTCTTTTAGTGGCAAAGCATTTCTATAACACTGGTTGAGAAAGTTCAGATGATTGCTGTTATCCTAGGATCCCTGTTCTTAATAGCGAGTGTGACCTGGCTCCTCTGGTCAGCCTTCAGCCCCTATGCAGTGTGGCAGAGGAAGGACATCCTTTTCCAAATCTGCTATGGAATGTATGGTTTTATGGATCTAGTGTGCATAGGTAAGACCGTGACCTTCAACCTTCACAAACTGTCCGTAATCCGTTTCTTGCAGCTGTTACCTTTTCATCAGTGGGATGTGACGTAGAATGTTGTGATTCGCATGATCTTGGTTCTCCAGCTAATTCGCTGTCCGGGGTGCCACAATCTGGCCATTTTTCTCAAAAAGCATAACATCTATATTCTTAAGCAGTCTGAAAAAAATGAACAGAATCATGCCCATTTTAAGTGATATATTTTGCAATGCAAAGGAAGGGAGGACTCAGAGAAATTACTTGGGCTGGGCAATGGAAGGACAGTCATTTATTTCTAAGGAAAAAGAGCAAATCAGTCACCCTTCACAAAGCTGGGATGGGTGCCCACTCAGTGGACACCAATGGTGATATTGTGCATTTGGGGAGAGGACAGGGACTTGCGGACAGTTTTCCTTACTGTCCTGTGTCTCTGTGTTTCACTTAACTAAATTTAGTGGCTTAGAAGAGAAAAAGGATCAAACATTTTAGCTTAAACCGACCTTACACAAAAAGGCTCCTTATTTGTGCGTTTCACTTCAGTGATCTGTTGTTTCCTTAATATTGTACCAGGAGAAAAACAGAAGCTGACTCATACGATGTGCCGAAAGCGCCTTGATTCGGACCAATTAGCCATGAGAGACAGGGCTGAGGAAGGCAACACCAGATCAAGGAGACTTTCCCTGCTCTGGTGTGCTTTATATCTCTGTGGGATGTGGAAAGAGCTGAGGGGCAGCTGTGGTTCTTAAACTCTGGTCTCCAGATCACCAGCAGCGGGAGCAGCATCTGCCACACCTTTTTTAAGGAATGCACATTCTCAGGCCCCGCCCCAGACCTGCCAAGTCAGAAACTTCAATCCCATCTGTGTTTTACAAGCCTCCTAAGGTTCTGATACATGCCAAATTCAGGGAATGGGTGCTCAACTTGGATCAAATGACTTGCCCTCTATTCCTGGCCTCTGCTTGGACAGATCAACTTTGTCCATATTCCTGTTTTCTCACCTATAAAAATGGGAATAATACCTCTATCTCACAGGTCTGAATGAAGGAAATGATGATTACAAAATAATGTTATCAATTGTAAGTTGTACATTAAGGGTCTTTGAGTAAATCACAAACATTGGAATAATTTAAATCACTTAAATGCCTCTACTCACGAAAGCCTTAATTTAGCTAGCAGTTTTCATATTCTCAGTTATTTTTTTCTAAAAGACCTCTATAAATTTTAAAATATGACCAGCCAGAATTTCCCCTCCTTATCTTCTTTTCTCCTTTGTCACTCGTACAAAGCTAGTGAAAAAAATAATCAAATTTCAAGCCAGAAAGGAAAAGAGAAGGCAGGGGAATGTCGTGGGTAATATGTAAACCGAGCAGATGTTGCCTGAATAATTGAGCTAATCGTGTATATGAACAATCTGCATTAAATGTGAAAATGCCTGTGCACGCTTTTAGAAATTCAAAATCTCTGTACAAATGTCATCTCAAGGGTAGTGTTCTAAATGAAGAAGAATTACAAAATTGTTCTACAAGTCCCTCAACAAATTCAGAGATAGTGTTTCTTCTGTCTTTCAACATAAATGCTGTGAAATGTGATACTCCATTAATATTCAAAGGGAAGGTGAAAAGCAAAAGAACCATTAGGTTCCCAATCCAACCTAGAGGGAAGAAAAATCCAGTTGACTTTCTTGATATTAACTAAAAGGAGCCATATATTTCCTGGTCAGGAAACCATTGTCCTGAATTTCACAGCTTGCATTTAGTGTTGAGTAATTATATATCAAATTTTGATTGCTAATGTCAGGCTTTTAATCAAGATTATTAGAAGTATACTTTAAAAAGCACATACATGTGAACTGATGATATTTCAACAATACATGACATATTTGGGATTCTCTTTTGAAATCTAGGTGTTTGCCCATTTTATAAAGTCAAGTTTCTTAGGAACAAAAACCAATTGACATTTTCCTGGAGATACTTTAGAGAGTGAATTTTTATCTAAGTTTTAAATATTGACAATACTTTTGTCTTTTGGCTCGTTAAATCTAAATCTCATTATTCCGTGATTTATTTTTATACTTTGAAAAATATTAAAGAATTCAGATTGAATAGCATTCTTGCTTTCACTTGGAAAACTCATTAATTAGACTGTTTGGGGCCAAAGAAAATCTTTTTTTCCCCCAGGAAATCAGGAAGGTAATATAGTTAAGAAAGCAAATAGAGATAAGCTTCCAGTAGCCAAATAGATCATAGCCTGTAATAACTCTTGCTAACATTTCAAATTAATTTAAATGTCTTGTAATTAAGTGTAGTGACAAAAGTAGATTACTGTATTTTTCAGACTATAAGTGCACCAGACCGTAAGATGCACCTAGGTTTCAGAGGAGGAAAATGGGGAAAAAAACTTTGAAGCAAAAAATGTGGTAAAATGTTTAATAACATAAATGACATAATATTTCATGAATGTAAATATAAACAGCCAGGTAAGCTACATTCGGACTATAAGATGCACCCCCATTTTCCTCCCACATTTTGGGGGGAAAAACGTGTCTTATAGTCCAAAAAATACAGTACATTGATTACACCTCAAATATCCCTGGCAGCAAGACTTCGAGTCAGAATAGAGTGAAAAGCAGGTTTGAGCCCTATTTGCTCAGCTCAGTTTAATACATATTTATTAAAGACTTTCTGTGTGTCAGGCATGGTGCTCGGTGCTGGAAAGAAAAATAAGAGTCCATCTCTTTCCTGTCCCCAAGGAGCTTCCAGCTCCACAGGCAGGGTAGACATGCAGTAGGTGACTAGAACACAGCGTGAAAGTATGCAGAGGAGGTGGTAGTGGGACAAAGCTGGGAGAGATTAGCGCTGGGCTGTTGTATGCAGGGAGTGGATGACTTCAGGCAGATTTCATGGGGACGTGAGAGCCAAGCAGGCTGTGGGATTATTAGATGCTTGGCACATGGGAAGATGGCCCCCTTGTCACTGTTGGAGGATGTAAGATTGGCTGGCCATTCAGAGGGCTTTAAAGCAGTTGAAATTATTCCTACATCTCTATTCATCCAAGCTTTTCAACTTGTTTATAACTAAATGAGGAGTAAGTTGGCAGCTTCATAAGTGTTCTTTTTAAAGAATGATTTTAAAAATCTATAGATTACTCCAGAAGCAAAAAATGTTACAATCCAGCCAGCATATACAATGTTTAGGAAGAGATCTTTACTGGATTGTTAAATAGAATTGTAAAGATTTATAGAAAATTTATTTACTTGGGAAATTTATTTATTTCCAGACATGGTTAATTTGTTGGTACTTTCATTTATTATTAATATGTTTTCTGCCTTTTCCATGATTCTGTTTTTCTTTTCCTGTTTTTTTTTAGAATTATATTTTATTGATTATGTTACTACAGTTGTCCCAGTTTTTCATCCTTTGCCACCTTCCACCCAGACCTCCCCCCTCCCCGCTCTCTCAGGCAGCCTGCACACCATGATTCATGCCCGTGGGTCATGTGTATCTGTTCTTTGGCTACTCCATTTCCCACACTGTATTTTACATCCCCATGGTTATTCTGTGACTGTCAATTTGTATTTTTTAATCCCCTTACGTCTTCTCTCATTCTTCCTCTCCCCCCTCCCACTGGCAACCATCAAAACACTCTCCATATCCATGATTCTGTCTCTGTCTTCTTGCTGGCTTAGTTTGTTTTTTAGATTCCATTGTTGATAGCTATATATTTATTGCCATTTTATTGTTCATAGTTTTGATCTTCTTTTTCTTAAGTAAGTCCCTTTAACATTTCATATAATAATGGTTTGGTGGTGATGAACTCCTTTAGTTTTTTCTTGTCTGGGAAACTTTTTATCTGCCCTTTGATTCTTAATGATAGCTTTGCTGGGTAGAACAATCTTGGCTGTAGGTCCCTGCTTTTCTTTTTTCTTTTTTTTTAAATATATTTTATTGATTATGCTATTACAGTTGTCCCATTTTCCCCCCTTTTTCCCCTCCACCCCCTTAACCCCCCTTTCCCCACCCTTTAGCTTTTGTCCATAGGTCATACACATAAGTTCTTTTGCTTCTGCATTTCCTATACTATTCTTAACCTCCCCTGTCTGTTTCCTCCTTCCCTTTTATGCTACTTGTTCTGTGCCCCTTTCCCCACCTCTCCCCCTACCACTCCCCTGTTGATATTCCTCCATACCTTATATAAATCCCTTTAACATTTCATACAATAAAGGCTGAGTGATGATGAACTTCTTGAACTTGACCTTATCTGAGAAGCACTTTATCTGCCCTTCCATTCTAAATGACAGTTTTGCTGGATAGATTATTCTTGGTTGTAGGTCCTTGCCTTTCATGACCTGGAACACTTT
>PVJI01008393.1:32481-71557 GCA_004026765.1 Micronycteris hirsuta
AATCAGCTGACAGTCTTATGGGAATTCCTTTGTAGGTAACTGTCTCCTTTTCTCTTGCTGCTTCTAGGATTCTCTCCTTATCTTTAATCTTGGGTAATGTAATTATGATGTGTCTTGGTGTGTTCCTCTTTGGGTCCAACTTCTTTGGGACTCTCTGAGCTTCCTGGACTTCCCGAAAGTCTATTTCCTTCACCAGCTTGGGGAAGTTCTCCTTCATTATTTGTTCAAATAAGTTTTCAATCTCTTGCTCTTCCTCTTCTCCTTCTGGCAGCCCTATGATCCGTATGTTGGGCCGTTTACAGATGTCCTGGAGGTTTCTGAGCCCCTCCTCCGTTTTTTTGAATTCTTGTTTCTTCATTCTTTTCTAGTTGGATGTTTTTTTCTTTCTGCTGATCCACTCTGTTGATTTGAGTCCCAGTTTCCTTCTTATCGCTATTGGTTCCCTGCAGATCTCTCCTCGTTTGTTCAAGTAATTGTGATAATTTTTCATCGAATTCTGTGAACATCCTGATTACCAGTGTTTTAAACTGTGCATCTGATAGGTTGGCTATCTCTTGGTCAGTTAGTTCTGGAGCTTTGATCTGTTCTTTCATTTGGGCCATTTTTTACCCCCTCGGTACACCTGTTACTTTAAGGGGTGGAGCCTTAGGTGTTCACCAGGGCAGGTCGTTATTTTGTGACGCTATCTGTGGGGGCGGGGTAACCCTCGTAGTTGTATTGTGACACAGCCTGTGGGGGCGGGACCTGCGAGAACAATGGTGCTTGCTCCACTCTCTGCACCCACACCGCTTCCAATAAGCAAGTTGAGCCCTCTGTGCTGGCTCCGGGGTCAGTGGAGGGGCCCGCACAGTTCCAAGCCCCCGTGGGTCTCCCCAACGAACTCTCCTGTGAGGCCAGGAGTTCCTCCCACCGCCTCAACCCCCACAGGTGTTTTCAATTGGTGATTTGAGGTTTTATTTCCCCGCTTTGATGGGTTGCGCCCTGCTTTTTCTCCCGGTTTGTCTGCACATGAATTAGGACCTGCCCGGTCCACCAGTCTCAGCCCCGCTGGGTCCGGGTGGGCTGGACGCAGGCCGCGTTTTGGTCAGACACACCCGTCTCGGCGTGCTGCAGCGCTGCCAGTCCCACTCCACAAACCGCGGTCTTGCCATGCGCTCACCCCCGGCTCACTGCGGAGTGGCCGTGTGCTCTCTCTCCGCCCGGCTCCACCCCGCTTACCAGACTGGATGTAAGTGTCTTCTTTAACTCCTTGGTTGTTGGACTTCCTCTCAGTTCGATTTTCTGTCATATCTGGCTGTTTTTGTTTAATTAAATTGCTGTTTTTTCCTCGTTTGGTTGTGTGCAGAGGCACAGTGTGTCCATCCACGCCTACATCTTGCCGGAAGTCCTGCTTTTCATGACTTTGAATATTTCTTGCCAATCACTCCTAGCCTGCAAAGTTTCTTTTGAGAAGTCAGCTACAACCTTATAGGAACTCTCGTGTAGGTAACTAACTTCTTTTCCCTTGCTGCGTTTAAGATTCTCTCTTTATCTTTAACCGTTTGCATTTTAATTATGATGTATCTTGGAGTGGGCCTCTATGCATCCATCGTGTTTGGGACTCTCTGTGCTTCCTGTATTTGCATGTCTATTTCCTTCACCAGATTAGGGAAGCATTCTTTCATTTTTTAAACAGATTTCCAATTTACTGCTCTTTCTCTTCTCCTTCTGGTAGCCCTATGATGTGAATGTTTATACTTATTGAACTTGGGAACTCTTGAAGTTGTCCCAGAGGCTGCTTACGCTATCCTCATTTGGGGGATTCTTTCTGATTGGTTGTTTTTTTGTTCCTTGGGTTCCAAATCATTGATTTGATTCTCGGCTTCATCCACTTTACTGTTGTTTTCCTGTAAATTGTTGTTTATTTCAATTACTGTACCTTCATTCCTGACTGGATCTCTTTTATGCTGTTGAGGTCCTCACTAAGTTCCTTAAGCATCCTTATAACTAGTGTTTTGAACTTTACATCTGATAGATTGCTTCTCTCCATTTCATTTAGTTGTTTTTTTTTTCTGGAGTTTTGATCTGTTCTTTCATTTGGGCCATATTTCTTTTCTCCTCATTTTGGCAGCCTCCCTGTGTTTGTTTCTATGTATTAGGTAGAGCTGCTATGACTCTGTGTTTTGGTAATGTGTCCTAACATAGCAGGTGTCCTGTAGGGTCCAGTGGCACAGCCTTCCCTATCACCTAAGTTGGGTACTCGAGGTGCACCCTTTGTGTGGGTTGAGTACACCCTCCTCTTGTAGTTGAGCCCTGATTGCTGTTGGCAGGTCAATGGGAAGGATTTACCCAGACCAGTCAGCTTCAAAGAGTGACTGTGACCACTGACCACCAACCTCCCTCTTCTATGGAGGTTCAACTGTTCATGGGCAGGGTGTTGGTACTCCAACATCATTTGTAGCTGTCCACTGGGTTCACAGGCCCTGGGGTTTCCTGGGAATGCAGCCCAAACCTGTGTTCTGCCCAAGGCCACCTGCATGAGTTGTAAAGCAGTCTGAGATGGCTGCTACTTGTACTGGGCTTGGAGATTCCCAGGTGAAACCAAGCTGTTGCTGGTTTATCTAAGCTGGCTGCTGCTAGTGCTGGGCCTGGGGCCATTTAGCAAGAGGTGCAGGAGCTGGAGGCTTACTGAGGCTGGCTGTTGCTTGTTTGATAAGATTTAGAAAGTGGCAAAGCATGAGCTAAGACAAGCCATTATATGGAAAACTCACAGTTAACAGTTTGGGCCTATAAGTTGGGAGGGACAGAGTTTCAGGGGATCTCCAAGATGGGGTAAACCTTGTTAGCTAGGTTGATGGAGCCTCAGTTGTGGCAACAGCCTGCTAGTTCTGTGGCTCTGTGGCTCTCTGGCTCTCTGGGGGAAGGGCTTAGAAAAGGGACAATGGCCTCTGCCTGACTTTCTGTCTGGGAGAAAACTGTCCTTCCCACCTTAATGTCAAACACTTCAGTTCCTCCCTGTATGCCACCGGTGCCTATTGAGCTTCTACCCCAGTGCTGGAGCTCATGTGGAGTGAATCTGAGTCAGTCTGTATATGGATTCTTTAAGAGGAGCTGCTTGGGACTCCAGAAGTTTCTTTTACCAACTCAATCCCTGTTGGTTTCTGCAGCCAGAAGTTATGGGGACTTATCTTCCTGGCACTGGAATCCTCAGCTGGGGGGCCTGGTGTGGAGCTGGGATTCCTTGCTCCTGAGATATCCCTCCCAAATTTTTATCCACCACATGTGCATGTGGGACCAGCCTGTTCCATGTCTCCACACTTCTACCAGTCTGAATGGATGTGGTTTCTTTAATCCCATAGTTGTCAGACTCCCATTCAGCTTGATTTCTGATGGTCCTGAGTGATGGTTCTATATTTTAGTTGTAATTTTGATGTGGCTGTGTGAAGAGGCGAGCTGTGTTTTCCTATGCCCCCAGTTTTTTTCTGCTAGTAAACTTTTGAATTTTCTCAAGGGTCTGGATACTATTAGAGTTGAATCAAGACCTAAATCAGGGCTGTCTAATAGAACTTCTGCAGTGATGTAAACATTGTATATCTGGGCTTTCCCAGACCATAGACACTGGCTATACTTGGCTATTGAGCATTTGAAATGTGGTTAGTAAGAAACAGAAACTGAGTATTATGCTAATTTTATTTAAATTAATTTAAATTTATCTTAAATAGCCTCATGTGGCTAGTGGCTACCATACTGGACAGATTTCTAGGTATCCAAATGGCAAATGGGTAAGGATTTAATGAACAAGTTTCACCATGTCTATATAAGTAGGTTGCGTTTCCTCAATGGTAAAGAAACTGTTCCATGAGAGATGAATAAAGTGAAAATGAGTTTAAGAGGATGAAGAGAAGGAAAGGTATGGGTACTACAGGTGAGAGGGTGGTGGTCAAGAGGTAGACAGAGAGCGATAAAAGGGAAGACATGTTTTAAGGAAATGGAGGTATATATACAGAGATAAAACTCTTATATTATATTTGGGGAGATCTTTTAAATATTTAAATAGATGGCATTCAGACTGTCTTTTTGCACCAGGAAAACTAATATAAAGGATTTAAACCACCCAGATGTTGTAGCCCAGGGGCAGTAATTTAGGGAGAAATAATAACCAAAGTAGACTCAAGTAGGCTCCCTCCTAAGAAGGTTTGTATAGTGGACAAAGGAACGTTAGCAAACTCAGAAATGAAGAGCAAATGCATGGCCATTGGCACTGGGTACAGCATCTGGTTCCTAACTCTGTACTTTGCACATTGAGAAAATAGAAGGCTCTTATTTCCATTGGTGATGTGACTCAAGGCAAGTTTGGGCCACAAGAAGAATACGTTTATTAATGACTAAAAGATTGCGGGACTAAGATGGCCATAAAGACAGGGAGTCATTTGATTCACTTGCATCTAAAAAGGGAGGGCAGTTACCAAGTCATTTAGTGTTATCAGAATAGAGATGATTTCAGTTTCTTGCAGAAGCAACAAACTAAAACTAAAACCCTATTTTTTTAGTGGAATTCCCACAATAAAGTTAGCAATGCTTATACCTAATCTCATTAACACTATAGAGTGGTATCAAATCCATGTCTGGAAAATGGTTTGATCTTCTCTGAGATACTGAGGGAAGGAACTAATTAAGTTTATAAAATTTAAAAACTTGGATTACTTGTGTTCTTTTAAAAAGTTAATTGTCCTCATAAATATATACATATTCAAATTTAAAAAAACACCTTTATATTTATAACTATGAAATACATAAAGTTTTAAAAGGACAATTTTACTCATGGCTCTGTTATGTCACTCCATTTGAAGAAGCACCCGCTCTAGACATTCTGATGCATATATCCTTCTTTTCATTACGTTAACATGCACATGGGTACCAAGACATTTGCGTGTTTTATATTTCGTGCAAATAGTTGTCTTCATTCAACAATATGATCTCGAGCTCTTCTCTCATCAGAACAGATGTACACGATTTACTTGCACTTTCTTCTGTTGATGGATATTTTTGCCATTAGGAACAACACTGTGAAGGACATCCTTTTATGTATTTCTCTAGGCTGGATTCCAAGAAGTGGAAAGTCTGGTTTGAGTAATAGGCACATGGTAACACTTTGTACCTTAAAAAGGCTTTAACAATTTATATTTTCCTCTACCTCCCACTACTCCAAGAGTTTCCGTTTTCCCACACCTTGACAAGCATGGATATCATTTTTTGAAATTGTAGCTGGTAGTTGGAACTGTATTTAACAGCATTGGAGTGTTTTTTTTAAAAATCCATTCCAAAACTATTTAAGCCTATGAGGCAATTTTATCTAAGAATATAAGAGTGGCCACGCTGGGCCATGCAGACATGCAGCTCATGCTCTGTGGTGTCTTTTAGGATGCAAGGGACATGATGTGCAGGGACAGAGACTGATGATCTGTGTTGTAAACACTCCACTCCTTCTTTCTGAAAAATGAAATCCAGCAGGGGTGATGGAAATCAAAGATCACTGCCCCTCAAAAACCCTGCCTTTCCCACACACTCAGGAGCCCAGGGGCCAGTGTTTTCTATTATAGGGTTGACACCGAGGGGACTTCACTCCTCAGTCTGTCCCTTTTTTTCCAAGTAGAAAGTGCTCCCTGAAATTGCTTTAAGAAAAATTGCTCCTGTTGGTCACCTGGCTCCATGGCTAAAGCACCGGTTCTGTTATTGCTCATTCTCAGCATCTTTCTAGTTCTCAAGTTAAAGCACAAGCATGCAGATCGGGGGAGACACACACACAAGGTCTTTCCATCAGGGACCAAAAACCAGAGCATTATGGCAGTGCTCTCTTGAAATAATAAAGTATATAAGATTGCTTATGCTTTCTTGCTTTTGAAAGCTGCAGAGATTAAGGAATTTTAAAAATAACCTGAGATGTACTAGAATGAGGATCATATCAAAATGTCTTCTCTTTACTGTACCAAGTAGAGTCAATACTGAGAAAAAAAAAAAAGCTTCTCTGCAGAAATGCCATACCCTCCAAAATATTTATTTTCCTATATCTTGGATCTAAAATAAATTTTTAAAAAATTCATGCAAATTTAATCAATATTATTATAGCCCTTTTGAAACTCTGTTTTTTCATAGTTGGTAATATATCTAACTAAAGCAACTAAAAAACTTGTATACACAGGAAAACTATTTAGAGTTCCCAGTTGGTAACTTGTATTCACATTTCATTATAGAACTTCAGAACAATAAATAAACACAACGTATTCCTACAGTTTTAGAGTGATGATATCAGACATATGTTTACATTTTTAAGAGCCAAGGTAATATTTCTCTCTTGCTTTTGTTAATGCTTCACTTCGCAACTTTTTCCCCTCCAGGCAATGCAACTAAAAGTACTACATTACTTAACATTTTACTGACATGAAATTTAAAATGTACCTTTTATAATTCTTTGATAGTAATGAGGAAAGGTGAGGAAGTTTGACAAAGAGTTTTAGGATAGCAAACTCTCAGTTCCCACAAATGAGGACTTCTACTGAGAATGACCAGTCTTCTGTCTATGTAATGCCCATGTCGTTTCCTTCTAAAAGGGAGCTCTTAGGTCGTCTTACTTCCTGTGGCTCGCTTTCAACAAGTATAAAGCAATTAGCTTAAGCAAAGCATAATTAAAAAAGTAGATCAAGCAAAGAAAAAAATTCTAATGCATTCCAAGCAAACTATAAATGATTTCAGACTCTCTCCTCTTTAAGATTTTCCATGCTCTCTGGCACTTCTCAATCAGCATGATTCAGAAATTGACAATACTTTAAATGAAAAACATATTTACTGAAAGAGTTTGAAAGAAATTAGCATTGGAGTTGAAATGCCACAATGCAGAACAGAAAAAATGAGCTGGCTGGAGAGCACAGAAGAGCTTCCAGCTCCCACGTAACCACACAGGGTCACCGACCACGTAGAAGAAGGTGCTCGAAAGAGCAGTTGGTTGGTCAAATTGCCAGAAGTACAGCCCTTGGGGTCATTGTAGAGAGAGCATTTTTTTAAGCTGCAAAATATTTATAGATAAATATAAAATCATATATATATAAAATATAAAATTATCGAGTAGTTCCAAGTGAAAATGTAAAAGTACCAAGGGAACACCCATGTGGACCGCGCCGTTGAGGGCCCGCCCAGGCGCAGTCCTGCACAGAGGGTTTGCAGATGTCCGATGCAGTGAGCTCTTCCCTCGTCTTCCCTAAGGAGCGCCGGGACCCCAGCGTCCAGTGTGATTGGACACAGGCCATCTCCACCTTGAAAGTACTTTCCCTGTGGGGAGCGGAGACAATAGCTGTCAGCTGCCTATGTCCCCACACCTGCCTCACCCCATTCCAAATTGTCAGCAAGCTTGATTTTAAGACTTCAAATCTGTGTAGATTTTTTTTTAGCAGAAAACATTGGAAGCCCAGATCCAAACTTCCATCACACCACTTCCATCCACCCCAATAACCACCAAGTCTGGGACCTGAGCACTGAGGTCACTCAGGAAAACAGCTTTGAATGTCAGTAGGTCAGCGCTCAGCCCCAGAGGGGGACGCCGAGAGCTGCCTAAGTGGCTGGCGTTTTGCGTTACAGTGTAAGCGGGTACATTGCCAAAGGTCTTGCCCTTTTTCATTCTGAAGTTCATGGGAAGCTACTAACTTGGATAAGTCTGCCTGAATTTTAGGCATGTGAAACAAACAAACTCACTCAGACACTGGTAAAGTAACGAGAAAAGTTGATTCTCCCAGTATTTCCGTGTTGAATCTTCATATCACAATTTCCCTTCTGACAGACTATCAGCCACCCCTACTCCGCTTCCTGATCTGTAAGTTGATCAGGGACCTACGCCATTCAGTGCTGCCATTTGCTACCTTGGAGACCTTTGCACAGCTGCTAGTCAGTGCAGGGTGGACAGAAACCTGCTTCCGCTGTGGCCTGAGCCCGTCTGGGTCTCCCTTCCAAGCTCCCCCCGGGCCAAGGACGGGGTTGCAAGGTTGGCCACGCTGGCAGGGTCTGCCCCCTGCAGCCAGGACTGTTACCAGAGTTGCATGCTCTGCTAGCTTGTGTGGAAGAACTTTTGGAGTAGAATTCCTTTGCGAGCAGAGATCTTATTTCCTGATTTCAGAATATTTTAGTGTGCTTCTTGCCCCAGGAAATGCTGCAACTTCATTTGTGAAAAGATTCTGATCCAGGGCAAGCAGGAGGGTGTACTCCACCACCAGCCCCGGCCTCCGGCCCTTCACGGTTCTAATTTCCGAGCTCATCCTGCTCAGGCCCGATGGAGGGAGAGGCAGAGTGACCCTTTGTAATTCGAAATTCTTAGAGATGAAACACATTTTTATCCTTTTTAAAAAGTAGGCTGCTACTATCTCTTTACTCTGGAGGTACAAATTATAGGCTTTTGTATGCCTTAGTCATACTAATGTTTACCAATTTCTCTAAAGATTATTATCATAGTTAGTTATTAGTGATACTGCTGCCTTGAAAAAACCCCAGGAAATAAAATAGAAAGGAATTTGTTTTGCTACTTGCCCTTCATGGTCTCTCAAAACTAATTAACTCCTCAGGCCTCCTCTGGAGATAAAACCCAAACCAGCACCTTTTTTTCATTTGACCTTGTAAAGTTCAAGTTCTTTTGGAGAAATATTGGCATAATTAGCAGAGCAGCAGACCAAATATATTGTTATTGTGGACTTCCATCTCCTCCGTAAGACATAGTGTGTCTCTTTGAGCCATCTCTCCCAGTTGGGGACAGTTTAGCGAAAGAGATTGTCAGACATCGATTGACTGTTTACTGTGTCCAAAGCCTGGAGCGCGGAGTAGAGGTATAAATAGCACAGGAATGTTCTTGTACAGGCCAGGATCTAAGAATGTTTTTACATATTGAAATAGTTGAAAAACATCAGAAGAATATTTTGTGACATATGAAAGTTATATCAAATATAAATTTTAGTGCTCATAAATAAAGTTTTATTGGAATACAGACAATGAGTAGTTGGAACCTTTGAGAGACCATAATGTCACATAACCTAAAATACTTAGTATTTGGCCCTTTGCAGAAATGGTTGTCTAGCCCTGGAATGTAACATGCCCTTTGCTTTGCAGCTGCTGGAGAGGGATAGGGAAATAAGCAATTCAATTACAGCTTGCAGATTTCAGGAAGAGAAATGCACGTGGGAGCAGATGGGAGAGGGTTAACCATACTTAGGGTCAGCAAAGTCTATGGGAAGGAAGAAGTCTTGAGCTAACTTTTAAAGGAGATTAACAGAGGGGTCCAGAGAGAGGCAACTGCTTGAACTTGTCAATCCGTGAAAACAGGTAATATTTTTAAGGATTCATGTAATTTCTTGTGGTAAGAGCGAAAGATGCTGTTGACAAGTAGCAATGAGGGAATAAGTTTTGATCAGCTAGAGGGCCTTTGTGATGGAGCGTGGGCGTGGGAGAAACTGTGAAAGCTCGGGGACCCCTAAGGGTGGTTTGCTGTACAAGACTGATCAGCTTGATGTTGAAGAAAGGGCCTTGGTACCCAGGGGACATTGAAGAGGAGGGGGTGAGGGGGCTACGCCGGAGAAGTTAAAGATATAATAATGTTGGGATTAGACCTGCATTTAGACTTGTGGTAGGCAGCTGCTACACTCTCAGAATATTAAAAGAAGTCAGCTAGAAGATAAGGTGATCAATTCGATGGCAGTAGGGCAGAGCTGGGGGAGTAAGAGAGAGGGGCCATCTGATGTGTTTCGTAGAGGCTGATTGGTAGGAAAGATAAGTTTCTTGGAACATTTTCTTTTCTGGAGAGTCTAGGTGGATATGGCTGGTAAGCAGCTGGATTTAGGAGTCTGGAGCTCAGGATAGAAATTTGAGCTGGAGATTTATGGTGTACCTGGTAGTTGAAACCAGTGTGTCAGCAAAGGAAAGTGATTCAGGTGAGAAGATTGGCAGTTTGAGGAACACAGGGAGACTCGAAGAGAAGGCAGAGAGAAGCATGATCAGTGCAAATAATAGGGGGTCAGGTGGGGTGAGGAAGAACTTCAGGGAGGAGGGGCAAGTGACCAACAGTTCCAGATGCTGTGTCAAGAGTAGGTGAAATAAAGCCAAAGTGTGTTCACTGAATTTGGCAATACGAGCGTTGGGTGAATAGACACAAGACTGCAGTAGGCTGAGAATGGCAGGGATAGGCAGAAGGGGGCTCAGAATATGTCACAGATCTCAGCTGAATGAGGACAGAATCTAGAAGGGGCTGTGGAATTGAGAAAGGTTCCATGTTTTAATGGTAGAGTTAGGCATGGGCAAATCTGAGAAGAAAGGTCCAGAAGGAATCAGAAGATTGAAGATCCAGGTGGGAAGGGACAGTTTGATGCTCCTGAGAACACATACATAGAACTCAGCACACGGGAATGCAGGTTGCCTTGCCTAGGAAGGAGCTGGTGCCCCTGAGGTGGGCAGGCAGGAGGATACAACAGCACAGCTGGAGATGGCTGCATTTGCTGCTCCCGAAGAATAAACTGAAGGGACTCCTTGCATAATACCTCTGTCAAGCAGGCAGTGTGGCCATCTGCTGAGACAGAGAAGCACAGTGTGGAGAAGGGAGTCCGAGGAGACGCACAGAGCGCTTTGGGGAGGAAGCTGAACCAAGAGACATTACTGGGCATGACTGCAAGTCCTCTTGAGGCGGGAGTAGGGTGGCCCCAATTAACAGGGCTTTGTGGCCTTCCTTTTTTACCCAATAGGGATGAGGAGTAGGTGCAGAGCGATGAAATGGTGAGACTGGGCTACGACGGGTTTTTGTACACAGAGTTGCTGGAAGACAGTGGCGAGTTCAACCTTGCCTTTCACCTTCAGTGGCGGGAGAGTGATTAAGCAAGGGTGTCCAACCTGTGGCCCAACACGAAATAATAAATTTACTTAAAACAGTATGAGTTTTTTTGTGATTACATGTCACAATGTATTTAATGTGTGGCTCAAGACAGTTCTTTTTCCAGTGTGGCCCAGAGACTCCAAAAGGTTGGGCACCCCTGGTACAAGAGGGATACACTTTCTCAGTTCTTACGGAAGGGACCACAGCCAGAAAGAAGCTGGCAGATTGTCAAAGACTGCCCCATCCAGGGGCTCAGAGTCTTCAGGGGGTGGAACAGGGCACATTGGAATCAGGAAAGTGAGTGGGTGAGAAGCATCGGAGGTAGTTATTGTCAGCAATGGGTGGTAGTTTTAGAGTTTGTAATTGGAACAATTTCTGGAAGGGCAAGTTCCCAGCTGGAGTGAAGGAGGAGCACCAGAGGGCAGGGGTTAGTCACACCAGGTTGTGGATGAGTCACCCACATGGAGCTGAAGTGCGTGGGTCCAGGAAGCCAAGGACATCTGAGAGTCAGAGGACACACCAGCCACAGTTGTGGAAGGCGGCTGAGCGGCCAGCGTCAACAGCTCTCTCTGTGTGCAGGCAAGAATGTATGTGTGTCTGTCTGTGACTTTACTATTTTCCAGAAGAGTGGTTATGAGAATTCTAAACAGATGAGGTTTGGGAACAACTGCAACATTAGAGAGAGCACAGTGCCTTCCTAGGCCACTTTGCAATGAGGTTATTAAAGAGGCCAACCCAACTTGGAAAAGGGAAGCTTCCCTTGGAAGAGAGAGCAAAGCAGATGGTGTGGTAATGAGAACCGTGACAAGAAGAGGCAGCTTTGTTGACCTACTGACCTGAGATCATTCTTCAGAGCTGGCACCCCCCTCTTCGAGGATCTCCTGATTTCGTCCTATTTTATGGCAACATTTTTTTTTAAACTGAAGAGAATGTGGAATGATTACTCTTCTAAATGATGCTTTTGTGTATAATACAGAGGAGGAGGGACTGGGTGTGCTGACAGGGAGTGGGGGACAAACTCTTACGTCATGAGGAACCACAGAGATGATCACAGATAGGAGGTCCGTGTATGTTTCAAGCGCTTCCAAAGCTGTATCTCTAGTGATAGCTGAGATCATGTTTTTGCGATCCAGGCCACATTCTATGCACTTTAATTCAGTTTTCACACTTAATCTTTACCACAACCCTATGAAGTGTAGGTGCTTTTATTATTCTTATCTCAGAGATGGGAAAACTAAGGCACCATTAACTGGCTTCCCCAAGGTCACGCAGATTGGAAGAGGCTCCCAAGATTGGAATCTAGACCCTGTTGCTCCTGAGCCTGTGTATTTATGTGTCAGTTAATTCTATTTATTTTTTGGTAAAAACTGCTTCTTATATGCTGAGCTTGAATGGCTAATTTACAAAATGTCTAGTCAATAAAGTGAAACTACTACTTTAGTTGCTGCCTCAAACACCTGAGGCAGGACATCAAGAAGAAATACTTTAACTATGAAAGAGCTGATTTTTAGATCAGAAATGAAGAAATTTTTTTTCTAAAAACCCAAAGTAATGTAGCTATTTTGTGAAGTCTTTACTTATTCTAAATTAATAGACCCCTGAACATACAGAAACATTAGTAAAGAGAATGGAAAATATTTAGTGCACTATACCAAAGGCATCTCTCTCTTTCCATTGGTATGAGTGAAACAATTTCTTAGTGAGAATTGTTTATATAAGGAACCACATTTCAGCCTTGAATTCTGTTGCTAGATCACAGAATAAAATATTAAAGAAACAGAGGTTTGAGCAGTTTTTATAGTCAGCTTAAAAATTCCCTTAATATTTGCAGTTAAACAAACTTGACAGACGTGAATGAAAGGGAAGAGTTAGAAATTTTATTTACACTTGGATGGGAGCTTCTGCTCAGAATTTTTACCCACTGCCTGTATGATTTAAGAGAAATGAAAAATAAGGCCAAGAAAAGTGAAATAGCCCAGTACAGGTCACAAAGATAAACAGGTTTTTATTAGATATTTAAATTTAGATTTTTAAAAATGTTATTCTCACCCTGAAAGAGGAAACAACCAATGCACATATGGTTTACCTTGAAGATTAATAACACTGTGTTCTGTGACTTCGCAGTAGACAGTTTGCCCATTGCAGAAAAAAAGGGGGAAATTACTTATGTTTATTTCTACTTCCAAAGAGGAAGTCTACTAATAGTCTCCTTCTAAGACTGGCTTTGGTCCACATACCAGAGTGTGGGAAACAAATGGACACATATCAAAGTAGATTACTGATCCCAAAAGGCTTAATTAACACAGAAGATGAGTTTTGATCAGTATTTAAACCACGTACTGTTACATCAGGCTTGCAGAGTGATTTATTATTACAAATTGTGAGGTTACTGCACACCTCATCTGTTCTCCCATCTCCTATCCAAATGCCGCCGTGTACCCTTGAGGCTCAAGGCCAGAGAACTTACACCCCAGCCTCTGGTTCAACTAAAAAGAGATTTTGATTCTATCTACTTCATGGTCTGTATAATACCCCTTGGGCCAAAGAGGCACAGTGAGGGCTAGCTTTGCCCAAGGACAGCTCCTGAGGTCCAAGTTCTTGCAGGGAGAGCCCACTGGGACCGGCATCGCAAGTCCAGCTCTGGTTCTCGGCTCGGACACTAACCAACCACGGACGCGTTGTCAAGCCACGTTGTTTCTCAGGTCCTCAGGGCCCTCAAACCCCAAAACGAAGGGGGTGGATTAAATCATACCCCACATTTTCTAATTTTGAAGTTCAGTAACCGCATCTGTCCTCTTAGCCCTGTGATACACAACATTAGCCCTTTGCCGTGAGGTGTTTCATCTGCTCGGGAACTGAGGACGGGATTGAAGTTGTGTTCAGCTGAAATTAAACAGAGTCTAATCCATGCTCCCAGCTTGATGAGATCTCTAGGGTATCTTTTTTTGTCTGTAAAAGTATTGGGCGCATTCCTTTCTTTCTTTTATTGAAATAATCATATCTATAGGTTTTTTCTGTTTTCTTACCTCAGGCACTTTTTGGTAGAAACTTAGATGATATAACAGTTCTTCTCTCCAGTGAATTCTTTGAATCCTTTTACAAAGAAAAAATTTAACATCATGTATTTTATAATGTATAACAAAGTTCGCAGCTTTTGAGGACTGTTCTGTGAATATAGCAATGATATGTTAATGCTCCAGGGCTAGTAATCAGAAGAAAAGGAGTCTCCTATCTAAAGAAATAATTAAAATAATTAATTGAGAAATTGGCTTCTTAGACAAGCAGTGGTCAGATGAATTGGATAACATCTTTTTTATTCTCTCTGTTTGCCCGGAATCCATTCCTGTCTCTTAGGCTTTTGGGCCTGGGCACAATCATTTTGCAATCATCTGGCTTCGTGATTGATTGATACAGGCAAACATTTGATGACCAGGCCAACAAAACAATGGGGGAGGCTGCTATAATTTATTGGAGCTGAAAACAAATCCTTGTAGAGAATTTTACAAGTGTTCTACTCCCATTGGACCCTCTGTGTGTGTGTCTGTGTGTGTACATCCTCATGATCACCCACCCAGATGGCCTGGAATCCACCGTCATAAAATATGGGCCCTTTTCATGCCTCGTCTTAGAGAGTACATCTGTTTGTCTCTGATATCAAGATATTGCCCTGATGCTTCAAAGGACAAAACTTGAGATCTTTCTCTGTTTTCATAACTAGATTGTGAGTTCTCATCATCCTTTAAATTGCAGTGTTGGCTACTTTCTCATTTCCTCTCATGTAGTAAAGATTTATTGAATTCCTACCATGTATCAGGCATTGAAGTAAGAATAGGGTTCCTGTCCTCAGAGAGCACATAGAGGATTAGGGTCACAGCCATATAAACAAATTGTGTCAGCACAGGTAATAAGTAAAACAGTGCAGGTATTTCTCATGTGGAGTGGTAGAAGGTAGGAGGGAGTGATTAATTTTGAGTGAGTCAACGAAAAAAATTATGAGAGCGTCTGGATCTTGAAGCATGTTTAATACTTCATCAAGCAAATGTAAGAGAGTGTTCCTTTCAGGGAATTCTCTGATTTATGTTTTTATCTCAGATTTGCTAAGAAGACAGAATTAGCAGAATTTAGTGCAGGGGGATAGAGGAGTCTAGGTGATTTTCAGGTTTCAGCTGACTTGACTTGGGAGATGGTCATTAACTGAAATAAGGATGGCCGGCCAAGAAGCACTCCAGCCTACGTCAGGACCTTTCCGGAAAGGGCATGCTTCTCTCACTGCCAGCCAGTAAGAGATTGTACTCTGTACTGGCATTTGGCTGTGCCGTCTTGTTCTGTTCGCAGTCAGTGATGTCATCAGCATTGCAGATGCGGCACTAATGTGGTCTTTGCATCCAGGCAGGTGACTGCAGATTTCATTGAGCAGACAGGAGGACAGAGTGCCATAGGACAGCGGCCATGAGTTTTCTTCTGTGTGCTCTCAGAGAACAGTCACTTAGGGTCTTTACTATTCAACAGTCATTTCTGCATGTGCACTGTGATCTGCTCTGGGGGTTGGGTAGATTAGATCACCAGTATTTGGAAATCAGCCAGCCTCTCGTGTCAAAGGTTTTCAGGTCATGGGGTGTTTCTGAATAAGTTGTCCTTATCATGGTTTTGGCACAGATTTTGTTTTCACTGGTTTGAGTGTTGAGCATTTAAGCTCTCATGAGCAGTCTGCCATTAACAACCTGGTCCTGTGAAAGTATATCTACAATTCGTATTCAACAATAGAAAAATCAACCCATCTTTTATGGATATAAGTGCATTTTATGTGGGATTTCCTTTACATTGTTTGTTCTGATATGGGCAATGTTGGAAATATATATTCACAAAAATGCCCAGAGATAATCAGGACGTCGTACGTCCCAAAGACTTGCCTTTTAAGTTATCAGTTTACCATAGCTTTGTTTTGTGAGCTTAGTGACTTCTGTGATGACATGTGTATGGCTTTCTGTCTTTATCTAAGGTTCACATTTTTGCATTAGTTGTTTTTTTCTTTAAGCTCCATCCTTAGTTTAGTCCAGCAAAAAACATTCAGTGTACATAGCAATGCTAACTAACGGTTATCTCAAGATTACATGAACAAGATTCAGCAATGGAGAAGTGACTTTTAAAGGCGTCACTCTACACTCACATCTAAGTTTCCACGACTGTTGGGCATTTAAATTTGGGGCAGGTTGGGAAAATGTGCCAGGAGGATTAATGCATTTTATTACGTTCTAGCAATTATCGCAGCAAAGGGTATCTTGGACTGAAGTCTCATTTAGTTAACTCTCTTTGGTCTAAACATACCCTGGTCTTCAAGTAAGGATGAAAATTGAGACGTCAGAAGCCAGGCCACTTCATGAGATTGACTCTAAAATATTCTTAAAGGGGATCAGATGGGACCCAGAGTCACTGTATTTTTGCTGCACAGCCTTCTCAGAATGCCACAGGATTACATTTGTAAAGTTTGGTTATGTGCAGTTTTCAAAGAGAGAAAGAAAGAAAGGAAATAATCTTGGCAAGGGAGAATAGTAAAATTGAGTCTAGAAACCTTGGACATTTTCACAATCAAGAGCCCTTTCTGGCCAAATATCTGTTGTGAGTTGCGAGCTCTTTAGCTTTCCCAAGGGCTGGTTTTGATTGAACAGCACACAGGGCTTTAGCCTGTGTCTCTCTGTAGTTTCCCCAGGGCCTTGCACTGCTTTGGAAGGCTCAGAAGGCTCGGTGCATGCAGCTTAGCAGATGAAGCTCTGACCACATAGTGTTGCCTTCAAGTAAGGCTCCCACCCCTTTTGTCTTGCGTGGGTGGTGAGGGCGGGAAGAAGGGGCCTGGCTGTTTCCTTGGCAGTGACACACAAGGATGTTAAAAATGGCAACTAGTTGTATAACTTTGCTCCAACCACAGTCTCCAGGACTTAACTGACTTATATTTTAAATGAGAGTGATATAGTTTATCTACAAGGTCTGTCTTAGCTTGTTCAAGCTACTAAAATAAAATACCATAGAGTGGGTGGCTTAAACAGCAAACATTTATTACTTACAGTTCTGGAGGCTGGGGACTTCAGGGTGAAGGTGCTGGCCTACTCAGTGACTGGTTAAGGCTCTCATCTTGATTTGCAGATGACTATAGTCTCACTATGTCTTCACATGGCAGTTTTTATAAGGGCATTAATCCCATCATGAGGTCCCCACCTTTATGAGTTCCTGTAACCCTCATTACCTGCCAGAAGTTCCATCTCCAAATATCACATTAGGGACTAGGGACTCAACAAGAGTTTTAGGGAGATACATACATTCAGTTGATAGCAGGCCTTCTAGTTGGTCATCATTCAATGACTGGGAGAGGCTGCCTTACATTCGACATTTCCCATGAGTGGGACTGTAGTACTCAAGGATTGTTTGTGGACAAATTTGAGTCTTAGTCTCAGCTCTGATTCTTTTATCTTCATGATGCTGGACAGGTTCTCTGTAAGTCTCGATTTCCCCAACTGTGAAATTGTTCAGTAACAGTGTCTGTTTGTAAATTTGCCATCAAGATTAAATGAAAATTGTGCCTGTAAAGCACATAGCACAGTGCCTGGCTACCAAAACGTATCCTTGATAAAAATCTGGTTTTTAAATTATGAAAAGAACCAAACTTATTTGGGTAAAAGCTGAGTGGTGACATAAGAAATGGAATGGTTTGACCAGTGCTTTGGTCATTAATATCAAAATTTGTACTCAATTGTAAATTTTGGAAGTCTCTTCCAGTTATAACACCCATTTGTCTGTGTTCACATAATAGACATATGGTGTGTGTGTGTGTGCATGCATACGTGTGTGAACACGTGTACCCGATAGCCTGCCTCATAAGTTCTTTTGGTAATTAGCTCATTTTCTACTACTATATATGAATTTCAACTAACACACCACTTCCAAATTTTGGTTAGATTTCACCTACATAAACAAATTGCTTTTATTTCAACAAAACCAGAAACTATTTAACCTGACTTTGTTTTTAAAGGTCATTCTCTAACAAAAATGTTCTCATGCACCTCAATAAAGGAGTGTCCCAATTAAATGTTATGGCAAGAAATGCTACAAAGCAGCCGCACACACAGAGCTCAACTCTTAAAATCCCATATTCCCACGAATCTCCCCTTCTTGACATGCGTGCCATTAATAATGTAGCAAGTATCCTAAAATATTTAATGCTCACATTTTATCAAAATTATTGATTTTCCCTTTAGGTTTAGTGACTCAGATGAAAAAGCAAAGTTAAGCGTGTTCTCCTATGACCTAAATGTCAAGGTGATCAGTTGTTTTTAAAGCTTAACTTGCATTACTCAGAGAGCGACAGCTACTGGCTAGAGTGAGCGCCTCCCTTAGGAAGCCAGAGCAGACAGGTCATCAGTAAGAAAGGTCAGCAGTATGATTTCAGTGGCTGGATTTTTCAACACAGGAACTAGAATTGAATGAATTCTGACCTCTGGATTTCAACAATCACAGGAGTCTTGTCTTCTAATAACGACTTGTATAGAAGGCATTTGCTACAATTCCAGAACATTTGAGGAAGGAAGGGGGAAATGCACATTACAGTGCCCAGCATTGGGATAGGACAGGTTCCTTGGATTTCAGCAACATTTAAGCTTCTAGAGGGCAAGGAGTAATTCTGAAAGCTTGTGGGGAATAAAACACAATCCAAGCATTATTCATAATTTGAAATGCAATTAACAAACAGCACTTTGGAGCTGGAAATTTAAGAGGCTGTGTCTTCATGAAAACTTCAAGTAGTTCTCTCTTTAAATTCAGTTCAAAGTGCTCTATGAAGACCTGTGGGATTTATTTCTGCACACTGGGTAGATTTATATATTTAGAAGAGGGCTACCAGGAGTGTTTGCCTGAAAAGTGACTTTAAGCTCTAGCAAATTATGTGATTTCTGGCCTTTCAAAGGAAATCAATAAAAAAAGAATAGGATTCTGCAAAATGAGTGCTTTTCGCTGGTGAAGCTGTCCCCCTATCATGGCACTTATCTGCAATGAATCCATTGCAAGCTGTAATGGTTTTGTGATTAGTACGAATGAATGTTCCTCACCACATAGATTTACTATTGATTTTTTAATTAATAATAATATCTTGTATTTATATAGTTAACCATCTCTGAGGAAATCTGAGTGCTTTGTAGTTGATGAATTCCAATTTATCTTCATACTGTTCTGCTGAACATATAGATTAGATATTCCAATTGCATTTTAAGGAGGAAAAATAGAACCAGAAAAATTAAATTATTGGCGACAGAGCTTTCAGAAAGCTAATAATAGAATCATCCATTAAAATCTAGTAGTTTTGACTTCTAATTCTGGCTGTTCCCCAAATCATTTCATCAGTTGGGTCAACTCCAAACATTCCTTAGGAAAAAGAAATTGATCATAACAATTATTTGAAATTGTTGTAATTAACAGCCATTTCCATTTCTCCTTGTTATGTTGATGATGTACAGTAGTTTAGTTGAAGACATTTTTATTTATTAGACCATATGCTTTTTTAGTGGCCTATGACATTATCTTGGGAATGCTGGTAAGTCACATGTGCCCGAAGTTGATCCCCAGGCAAGGGAGCAGTGTGAAACTGCAAGTCTGCTATTAGGTAGGTGTGGTGTTCCCAGGTCTGGGTGTCTCTCTCACCTATGACATTGCTTTAGCCGATGAAGCTATGAAATAATCTCCCAGCAAAAGCACATCCAAAACTCTTACTCATTGTACTCATCCTCTCAGTCAAGTGTTTCTCCAGTCTTTAAAGTGTAGGACACTGGTTTACCCCTGCTCTGTATTACAATTGCTGTTCAGTTTTCCTCTGACAAGTTCATTACTTTGTCCCTCTGTTTTCTCCTTACTAACCGTCCACTCCTCACATTTATATGGGTAACTTCCTTACTGTCTGTCCGGCTTCACCTGTCAATTCCTCAGTCTGGCTCCAATCAACTGTCCTCATTCTCTGTGATTTTTGAAATTACAAATTATTGAGGCACACAAAAAAAGGACACAGGATAACATGTTGAACATCCATTTCCCTGGCACCCACTTAAAAACGAGACAGTAGAGATACAATTGGAAGCCGCCATTGAAACACTCCCTGATTTCGCTTCATTTTTTCTCTTCCTGCTATTTTTTTAGTTGAATGGTTCTTATTCTCATGCATGTTTTATACTTTCATTTATCATAATCTGTACTCATAAAAATGTTACTTTTTAAATTATTTCTGAAACTTTCTTTTTTTTTTTTCATTGTGACTTTGAGGTTTCCACTGTTGTTTTCAGGTTTATCCATGTTAGTGCCTGTGACAGTATTCCCTTCTGTTTCATTGCTGAAGTCCTTTGGATCCACACACCACAAGCTTCTGTTCCTCTAAGGGTTGATAATTGAGATTGTGCTAATACTTTTTTCTAAAAAACAAAAAAATATGTAAATGATCATTTTGAACATGCTTCCTTGTTCACATTTATGAGAGTGTCTTGAGGGCATATACCCAGGGTTCTAAATGCAGGAAGGGAGGATCTACTCATTTTCAAATTTATTATTAAAAAATGGCTGTTGCCTGCTGCATTCTACTAACAAAAAAAGACTTGATTGGCTTCTCCAACAACGACCAGTGGAATTGTGACCTCCTGAAAGAGGAGCGCCCCTCCTCACTTTTCCATCTGAAGGACTGTCCCTGCCTGGGAGTCCTTTTTGTGAAGGGTTCACAAATTCAAAAGCCTTGGGACTCCCTGCTAAAATAGAGATGTATGAAAAATGCAGGGTGTGGCGGGACCTTGGGTGCACAGAGGACATGAAGCCACATATCAGGACACCATATTGATTCATTGACTGCTGGTTTGTGGTCTCTGAGGTTCTTGTATTGTCCAGTTTATTTTCCCAAGATGCTGTCTCAGAAATGTGTAGTCATCCAATTCACTGTGGAGCAGTGAAGAGCAAGGACCCTGGAACTGGCCGGCCTGGGTCTGAATTCCTGCTCTACCACAACTAGTTGTCTGCTCTTGAGCAAGTTTCTAAATGTGCCAGGGGCTTGGTGTGTTTGCTTGTGAAATGGGGGACACACCCATAATTACTTCATAAGGCCATGATAAGAACCAAATGAGATAATATACATAAAGCTCTCAAATAGGCGCTTAATAAATTTTTGTTGAATTATTGAGGAAAGTAAAAATAACAAAAAGTTATACTTTTGCATCAAGCGTTGTTTTAGGTACTGGGGAGATGGTATCAATCTTAATACCTGTCTCCTTCCTAAAGCATGTTCCCAGCTGGGACCAACCCCTTCACACATTGCTGGGCTCAAGAAATGTATGTTACATGTATGTTGAATGAATAACTGAACCTAATGTTTCTTCTGAGGCAATGAAATGCCTAAGGCATGTCCTGAGCCATAATGGAGCAAGTAAATTATATCCATGCTAACTATGCTTTGTGCATGGTAGTGGGGTTCTTAATCACTGAGTATTGATTATTCCCATGTAATATGGTTCGTTTTTGCTGTTAGCCAAAATATTTGAATAGTCAGAACACCATATTTTTAAAGGTGATGAGTAACAGATTTGACCAAATCCTCAATTCCTTAATTGCATACAAAATAACATTCCCAACTTTTGATTATGACCAGTCTTTTTAACTTTTTTTTTTTTTTCTTGAATTTTAGGTCTCATTGTCCATGAAGGAGCCGCAGTTTACAGAGTGTTTAAGCGCTGGCGAGCTGTTAACTTACACTGGGATGTCTTAAATTATGACAAAGCCACAGATATCGAAGAAAGTAGCCGGGGGGAGTCTTCCACAAGCAGGACTTTATGGTTACCGCTGACGGCACTGCGGAACAGGAACTTGGTCCACCCGACGCAGCTGACCTCCCCCAGGTTTCAGTGCGGCTACGTGCTACTGCATCTGTTCAGCCGCATGAGGGCCCACGAAGACCTGTCAGAAGATAACAGCTCAGGGGAAGTTGTGATGAGAGTGACGTCGGTGTGACCACAGGCTCTGACGGTGCAGGGCGGACCGCCCGGCACGTTTCGGAATGTAATTGCAATGAATGGCAAACCCATAACACTTCTAAAAAAACACATCTATAAACTTTTTAAAATTTATGCTTTTTATATGAACATTTGAATTGCAAATACATTTTTCTGAAAAAAGAGCGCTGGTGGTTTGCTTTCTGACTTATCACACATTTTATAAGTTGATACTTGAAATCGTGATACGTACAGTTTAACTCGACTGGGTTAAAAGAATGAGAAAGCTATCCTTAGGGCCCAAACTTTTTCTCTTGCTTGTTTTAAATGTATTTTTTATCAGACTTGGTGCTCCGTCTGTAATTCTTCTGACTTGCTGTGAGTGGGGAGCGGTCTAGAATTCTGTGGGCAGCTCCAAAGTGCCTCAGACTGAGCAGCCCAGAGGGCCTGCCACACTGCTCTGCATGGGGCCTCTGCGTGCCTCCTGCTGGTTGGCAAACTTGACCATGACTTTTTAATTTTTTTTTCTGGGATGAAAAAACCTGTCACTAGGAAAGCAAATTCTAGGGATCACAGCTTGTTTTCTAACTTTTGAAACAGTTCAGAGAGCTTATAAAAAGAGAAAGCAAAATGGTGTTACTCCAGTGCACATCACACAGGCATCTGGCACACTCACAACCCTGGGTGCCCCCAAAGCGTCGCATCGTTAGGCGTGTGATGATAATAGTGCCTCACATTTGCATAAACCTCTCATAGACCGATCCACATCATTCTGGTTAATTATTAGTGTCTTGATTTCTATGAGCACCATCTTAATTAGATTTTCTTTTTGCAAAAGCTTGGATAGCTACTTAATCACTTAAACACCAATCTTATTACTTGGTTTAATGAAGTCCTGGGGAAATCCGTTCACCAGCAGCAAGAAGTGTTTCTCTTTCACTAGATAAGTATTTTTTTAGATGAAAAGAGGAGAAGAAAAATGAGGCTATTGACTCCCCAGGATCTGGTTGCTAACTAGTGTTACCTGGGGATTTCCACCTTTTAATCCTCCTAATGGAAGTAAATGGCACATTTTGATCACAGTGACAGAATAGATGAGGAGGCAGGTGGTCATGCCTTCCTTAGAAACGTGAGCTGAATAATGTAGGTCATTTGAAGTAATCGATCAGATTTTAAAGCATATGAAATAAAATGCTTTACATTCTAATTTCTAAAAATAATCTTTGAAAAACTGATGAGAGGTAGTGAATGTTTACAGGCAGCACTGTGATTCCTACACAGCAAATTCTACCAACACTAGAAATATTTTCCCAGTTAAAAGATTGCCACAAGTGAGTTAAGTATATGATAGGTAATTTTCAGAAATGTGAATAAATCAGGAAGTCATGAAAGAAGGAAAAGGTAGCCATCATTTAGGAGCAGATCTAAGATGTGAGAGTGTTAAACATTCTTACTCCAAATGCCTGTTTTAATCTGACACTACAGAAGCACAGTCCTGGGTGAGGCACAGAGACATAGCGGTCAGTTCTGTAAAGCTGGTCTCTGTTTCTCAGAATCTTGCCACCTGGGACAGGAAGGCAGATTGTTTAATAGACACGCTAGGGATGCAAACCTGTCAAAGCAACAACCCATTATTTATACTTCACAGGTATTAATATTTGTCCTGGACAGTTTAACCACTAACAAATAGCACCACATTTAACAGAATAATCGTGGGTACTGTTTTTAGAGCTCTGTATTAGCAGAACTGGATAAAGAGATTTTAGATACAGATTAGACTATCACTTCTACAGTATTTAGCAAACCCACTGTTCTAATCAATGGGCACTTTGTATTCCTATTAACTCACTGGGAAGCACAAAGGGGCAGAGGATGAGAACCCGTGTCTGCAAGGTCTGTGTGGGGAGCATGGGGTGGGGATAGCTGGGGTGCCGAGTGCGGTGTGGGTCTGTCAAACTGAAGGGAATGTGCTCCCCTTGACTCTCATTCTTCCCAGTATCTTGCCCTTTGGACGGACCTTTTGTCTACACCCATTATATCCCCTCAATGTCTTGTCGGCCGCCACCTCTTAGCACACCCCAACACACACCTCAACACACACCCCACGTGTGGCCCCACTCTGTGGGCATACGGATCTGACAGTTTCCACTCAACAGAGTGTACCACCTGTAGAATTATTATATAAAAACTCAAGTACTCATTGGGGTGTGGAGGGAGCACATTTAAAGAATGGAATTCACTGCTTAAAAATGAAATTCCAGTATCATGCAAGATGAGTTATGAACAATTAACTTTCAGTTATGAATGGTGTAAGTCAAACTTGGGCTACTATAAAGTTCAAAAACATTTATAGTCAGGAAAGAAGTTGGAAATATTAAATTCTTAAAAAAACTTTCAAACATAAAAACAGACCTGTAGACAGTCTGTCCATTTCCAACCACCAATGTGCAGTACACATATTTATGAAGCACCTTCTGTGTGGGTCAGACACTCAGCAGCTGGCCACGGAATGCCCCAGGTTTGCAGGGAGACAATGTGTTGGGACAAGGTGAGCCAAGGGAAGTGGCAGTCCAGAGCAGCAAGCAGTTTTCCTGGGGTAGGTGCAGAAGTCACTGAGGAGCTGTCAAGACTTGAATCTTAAAGCATGAGTAGAGATTGCCAAACAGACAAGTAGGGAAGAACATCCTAGAAACAACTTGGGGGTAAAAGAGGCATGTTCCAGTAATGGTGAAAGATTTCACATGGGGGAGCGTAGGATACATGTGAAGACATGATCCAGCCCTATGGGGTTGGCTGGGTAGCTGGGACGGAATTCTACACGGAACCATAAAGGATGGCTCTAGCAGCAGGTGGAAGGAGCTGGCAAGCTCATCTCTGAGGGATGATGTCTTCTCTCCACCCCATGGGTAACACTCCCACTTCTGGAAGTCGGGGTAAAGTAATGTAATGAATTGTGATCCCAGCCTCAAGAGTTCAGAGAAATCCTAGAAGTCACACGCCGGTGCTATTGCCGTAAATGATGGAACACAGTAGAAGCACTGGGCAGATGGGCTTTCCTCCCCACGCCCAGAAGGCAGCCGAGCCCGTAAGTCTGAGGGAGAAAAAGCAACCATAGCTCACGTGAAGTAGAAGATGTTTTCTCCATTACTTAAAATATGCCCAAACACTTCCCTGGGTAAATATGAGCTTTTAAAGTGACACTTTAATTTTGTTCTTCTATTTTTCTCAGTAACTAAAGATATGCCAAAACAAAGCAAGCTCTCGCTGTTGGGTCTGCTTCTGTGTGGCCTGCTGTTCTCCCTCACAGGCCGGCGGTGGTCCTGAAGGAGCGCTGATGCTCAGTTCTCCTTTCTCTGTGGCGCGGGGCAGCGCCACTCATTTGTCTTTGGTTCAGCAGAATTAGATTAGCTGTCGTCTAGCAATTGGTGTCATTTTAAACAGGGATTATACCATGTCTGTATTTTCTTTTATAGTTTGTTTGACTTATAAATTTTAATGGCAGTAGGTTGCACATAGCTGCTATTTTAAAATTTTCTTTCCAAATTCATCCTTTATCAGACTTCCATGACAAAGTTTGTTTATTTTATTTTATTTTCAATATATATGTTTTGTATAAATGACATACCCGTATAAAAATAATTTGATGTTCGATATATTAAGAAATGGTTGTTTAAAGGCCTTAAGAAGATTCTTTAGGCAATTACTTCAGCTCCGAGTTTATCAGTCCAGAAAAAAATGCTCCCGTCATGTGTGTGAGATACAGCAGCAGAGCAGGTGCCGTAACTGGTAGCAAAGCTCAGGGTTCCAGGCCCGGGTGGAACCTGGAGATTAATTCACTGCCTTCATAAAGGTGCCATTTGACATGCTGTGGATTTATCTGGTAAATGAGTCAAAGACTTCAAAGTTATTTTAAGAGACCCCCCCCGCCACCCCAAGGAAACATAGGACACTGGGAGCTGATAGGAGGATGAAAACTGCACAATTTCCTGTAAAACTCTGGTGGTGTGATTTTAAAAAGCACATCACAAACCTCACCCCAAGCATTTTATATTGATTTTGTAAAAGAAGTTAGCAGTCAATTAATTTTCCTGTAATGTTTTTATATATTTTTAGAACTTTTACTTGGCTTTTCAGGGAAAATTATCTTTTTCTAGTGTCACAAGTAGAGAAAGGGTTTATTCTAAGGTGCACAGGGAATGGAGCCTAATGGGTGTAGGTGGATGTGGTGACCTGGGCATTTTAAAGCCCTGCTTCCTGGTGCCATCCCGTAGGAGTACTCACCCAGCAGCTGGGCCACAGGATGGGTCGCTGCGTAGCTAGACTTGGTCTAGCGGCTTTTGAATGACCAGTCTTTCATCATATCAGCTTCCCAAGGACCCTCTGGGCTACTAAAATGCCTGTGTGATTAATGTCTAAATGCCCTCTATAGTATTTTGGTAATCAACAGAGTCCAGCACAGTTAGTCTTTTAGTTCCATAGAGATCTTTCCACCTGGAGAAAGAGTGGGAGTCTAGAAAGAGTCAAGTTGAGTGCTCCAATGCCAAATTAGAATGAATCACGTGATGCAGGAGTTGGCCAGAGTTCTTCGATGTGGGATAACTTCTCAGACTGTCAGCTGAGCATACACCAGATGCTCTGGGAGATGGTGTTTAATTACTTTTTTCTAAATCTTTTGAACTAATAAAGCACATGTCAGAAGTTTGGATTTGGCCATTGTAGCTTATTGAGGCAATGCGTCAAGTAAATCTCATTGAATCACGTTAGATTTCCACAGCCTCATTTTCACTTGGCTTTCAGGCAACTTTGAACAGTTCCCATCTCCCAGTGTTTAATGGAATCCTACTTCTATAAACCTACTTCTGGTGTTCCTGATGCATCGGAGATGCGCCACCACCTAGTCCCAGTGCCTGCAGAAGAGAGTCGTGTGTGTGTCTGTGCGGGGGGCTGTGTAGGGGCTGAGCAGAGGGACGTGAGCTGGAGGAAGGACCAGAGCTGTGGCAGTTCATGTCTCAGTATTACTAAGTACCCTTTTCAGCCTGGCCTCCTCTCTAAGAGACTGAATAATTCATGAGAAGGGAGGCGTTGACACACATGATCATGAAAACGGCAAATGATAAGGTCTTGTATTAATTTCCTGTTGCTGCTGAAACTAATTATCATGTACCACAAATGACTTAAAACAACCCAAATGTATTACAGTACATCTCTGGAGGTCAGAAGTCCAACGGATCAAAAGGAACTAAAAACAACAGGACTGGCTCCTTCTGGAGGCTCTAGGGAAGGATTTCTTGTCTTGTTTTTCCCACCTTCCAGAGGCCGCCCACATTCCTTGACTTGTGGTCTCTTTCATCTTCAAAGTGCCTCACTCCCTCAGAAGGACCCTTGCGACTACATTTGGTTCCAGGATAATCCCTCCCTCTCAAGATCCTTAACTGACGCATATGTGCCAAGTCCATTCCGACGTGTAAGGTATCTACAGGTTTGGGGAAGTAGGATATCTTTGTGGGGACATTATTCTGCCTATCACAGGTGTGATGTTCAGTCCATGCTCTTGTGCAAGCACACTAGTTGGAGCCTCTCCCAAGCCTGGGTCCCAGCTGGGTATGGGTACTGCAGAGTGTAATTTTCTGCAGGAACCAAATGTGTTTTCAGAGATGCCTTCATCATATTCAAACTGTCGATTTGTTGTTGTTGTTGTTAGATCTCAGAACCATGTAGACCGAGGTAGCCACCTAGCCCGCGCGGGGAAGGCTGGGAGAGGAAAGGGACCGCTCTGCTCTTACCTCCAGGCCCAGCGCGGTTCTTCTGCTGAGATGAGCTCTGGTTTCACCAGTCCTGTTGATGTTGCGAGTTGCTCACCTGCTTGGCTTCCAAGAAGACCACCACCACAGAGCAACCTGCTGCAGTTTCCTCGTCGTCCCTCTATGACAAAGCGCCCCTGTGCCCCAGGACTGCCTCTTGAATTAGAAAGCCCAGTGGAATTGACTGGCGATGAAATGGAGTCAGATAGACCTCCAAGCAGCATCATGTCCCTCTCTCAATATCCCTTGCTCTTATTTATTTATTTGTTACTGTTATTTGACCTGAGAATGACTTTAAACATACAATTTTACTTGGAAATTATGGATGAGAATGGTTTTCAGAGGGCACAGCTTTAGACCATAAATTGATTGACCTTTTTAAATGTAATTTTTTATTATGGTAATTAAATATAATGACCTGTTCGAAGACCTTCAGAGTGCAGGATTTAATGAAAACAGCTAACGTTAATGAGTCTTTGCTCCATGCTGGAAAGTGTTTGGGATGTTTATTTCTGTTTTACGGACGAGGAGACTCTGGTGTCAGAGGCTGCATGACACGAGGCAGGCCACCCGGTTGGTGAGGAGCAGAGCTTTCTGCAAACTCAGGCAGCCGGGCTGACATTCCTTTATCTTCAGCTCAAAAGCACCCACCTTCCACTGAGTTGTTGTAGTGTCATAGAAAGATAAATCTATCCAAATCTCGCTCTTTTTTCTTTTCCCTAAATATTCAAAGGAAGGGGTTTTAAAAATCTATAAGGCCAAGGCATTACAATTCTGCACAATTTCCTGTGCAGACTTCCGCAACTTTACTTGCCACCAGCATCTGTGTGTTGCTTTGGACTTTGCAAACACTGTTGCTTGGCCAACCCAACACCCCTTCCCTGCTACCTTATACTTGCCTCTTGCAACTCTATTTAAACCTTTATAAATATACTCATTTTTCCAGCATGTTTGGCTAAGGATGGGTATGTGACCCCATTCTGGGCAAAGAGACACAGGCAGAAGCTAGGTAGGCTAGATCTTTTAACTCCCCTTTGCCATGCAAGGTGACAGTCACCAGCTTCATGAACTTGGACATACTTGAGGGACCATTCCTTGGTCTACCATACAACTATTCCCTGGACTTCTCACCTCCCAACTCTTCCAGGATAACTATCTTCAGGGAAAGTAATAATAAATGATAGTAATGCAACAAAACCAAAAACTGTCCACAACAGGATAAAGATGCAAACACAGCCTTGAGGATGGGGGAAGGAGAAATACTCTTACATTTTAGTTTCCCATACACATAGAGGGGAACATTAATTAATAGTTAATAATTAGTAAATTAGTTCCCCATAGTTTACTTTTACCTCCCTCAAATTCATGAAACTGTCTAAAAAAATCTCTAAAGGTGAAAGTGCCACTAAAACATCAATTTATATAATTCGTGGCTACCATCTATGCCCAGAGCACCACTCATGAATTCAGGCGAAGATGGATTTCCTGAAGCTGAGGGGCGTTTTAAATGTCAGAAGGAGGTTTAGAAAGGGAGTGTGATGTTCATTCCTCACAGGTTTAATCTTTGTGCTGGCCTTAGATGTGATGGAGCCTTACAGAAGACAGAATTCTAAGAGCACTTACAAATTACACCCTAGGGGAATCACGCACCAACAATCTCTGTTTCACTGGAGATCTCCAGTCAGCCGTGTTTACGAAGAATTTGCATTGACCCTCTTCTAAATAAAAGTAAATTAGATTTATTGACAGGACTGCAGGTGGAAATTTTTCTTTTTCTTTTCACTTTTACTTAAAATTCCCTGGGTTATAACTTATATTGGTATTTTCCTGAGGCTAGTAGAACTCAGTTTTATCAAAATGACAGGCAAACTTTTTTTTATGAAAAGTAGAGACATTTATTGAAGAAGATACAAGATATAAGAAACATTGTACGTAGGACAATGACACCACAGTTCCCTTCAAAGCAGGCATCTTGGAACCTCACACAGTTCTTCCAATCACCATCAGCTGCCACATCGTATTTTCCTGAATCTCATTGATGGTATGAAATCTTTCCCTCTTAAAAGTGATTTTAGTTTTGGGAAAAGCCAGAAGTCCCAGGATGCCAAATCTGGGTTGTAGCGGGGGATGAGTCACCTGGGTGATTTGAAGTTTCACCAAAAAATCTACACAGGACATGATGCCTGAGCAAGTGCATTGTCTTGATGAAACTACCAATCACCAGCTGCCTATAGCTGCGGCCTTCTGAGAAGAGTTTCCATGGATGGATGTTGAAAATTTGATGCAGATTCATTGCTGTACACGCTCATTTTGAATGTGATGGCCACACAGTACACATGCTCACTCAGTGGTGTCTACTACCCTCACTGACTAGTACAGTGAAGTCTTCATTGTTCACACATGCACATTGCAATCCACTCTCTTTGGCTGCCAGGTTACATTGACATTGTGTAAGACTTTCTCCTTGTATAAAAATGGCTGGACTTTTTCCAGACAGACCTCATACATGCATGATAGAGTTTAAAGGAAAATCAAGCAGAATATTTAATACAAAAGTTAGGATAGTAAAAATGTAATTAAAGGAACAAGCAAATGTTAAGGAGCTAATATTTCTATATTTTTAAAATATTGATGGTGAGAAAAGAAGCACACTTTTTTTTAATAAAGATTTTTTGACTCAAGTTCTTTAGGTTTGGACTAAAATAGTATTAAGACATCTATCTTTGATGCACACATCTACCTCCATGGGTAATGATTTTCTGGATATGGCAGTAAACAGAGCAGTAAAACAACAAGTGGATTTCAGTCAGTGACACACATAAGTTTAGAAGGCCTGTGACTCACGAGTCGGTGAGTAATAGTATAACTGCTAACTACCATCATTGGTGCTGGACATGGAGGGTTCTGTGGTTCTGCAGAGGCTTCTCTGAAGATATAATCAGGATGTGTCATTCTTTTTAAATAAATTCCCTAAATGTACAGTTGTTACAATCTACAGAGCAGCAAAGTAACCCTTAGCCCCAATCACTGCCGCTTGACTTGGTTGTCATTACCAGAGGAATATGTGTCTTGGGCAGGGAGATGGGCAGTCTCAGCAGAGCACAGGTGTTGGGGAGAGAGGACAGCAGTTTGTCATTGTCAGTGGCAAATGTATTTTCAGGACAAAGATCAGGATAATCAGTGCTCAAGGTTTCATTCTCAGAGGTCTGGTGCTTGCTTTGTGTCACCATTCATTGAGCCAAATTGAATTGTCCTCCACCGTGCTTACTCGTTGGAGTCACTTCACAATCCATTTTCTAGCTGTGCTCAGAGGTGTGTACAAGCCTGGTTCCTATCCCAGTTTTGTGACCTCACTCAGGGCTGATCATCTTAGATCCCAGCAGCACCCAAGATTGAAAATGTAAAACTTGCCTTGGGGATATGGACATTTTATTTAGTAAATGTTTAGTGATCCTCAATTATGTGCCAGACACTATGAAGGATGGTGAGGGAGAGGGTTTAGAGAGAAACACCAAGCGGGAGGTGGAGGCAGTGCTGTCCTTAGAGCTGAAACGAAGTCCCACAGGGTGCTGCTTTACTGCCTTCTAGCTGCACAACTCCCGTGGCACAAGGAGGTTGTGGACCAAAGGTGTATGCCCATCCAGAGTCCATCCAGACCCCCTCTTTTTCAGACCCTGCTTTAGGCACTGCCCAAATGGCTCAAGTCCACTTCCTGAGCCCCCATGACATCTTCCCTGCATTCATTCTGCTGGGGCTGACCACTGTCCAGTATGGCCATCCCTAGGACCTGGGGCCTGGCAAGGGACAGCTGAAAGGGCAACAGGAAGTATAAATGAACTTGGATGTATGGATTGTAGGTTACGCATATGTGACCAAAGACCCTGGAATGGGGAGAGGATCCAGGAGTAGAATGAGAAGTGTCAACACCGTGGAGTCTAAGAACTCAGACCCAACCGTTTAGATTTCATGAAGGAATTTGTAAAGTTAAGAGGATAAAACTTATTTTAGTTAACAGTTTTTAACTTTAAGTATTGAACTTCTAGCATTAATTTGTACTCTAGCCTTGGATCCTGTAAATATGAAGAGCTTATCTATAAGCATGGAGTTAAGAAATCATACCAAATTGTTAAGGTTCTTCTAAATTTCTTTTCAGGGATATAGTAATATATTGAATAGTTCTAGAGTTATAGTCTCCTGAGTTCAAAGCTAGGCTTTATCTTTTAATTCTTATGTAATATTAAGGAAATTTCAGGGAAAGTTTACTTAACAGAGTGATTGGTTGATGTATGTTCTCCATTTCCTCTGTGAAACACATCAGTTGAACCCAAAGCACTTAACCCAGTTATCTCATTCTACATAACAAACCACCCAAACTTAGTGGCTTAAAATAACTATCTTCTATTTTGCTTACTAATATGTACTTGGGAAGTGCTCAGCAGGGACGGCTCATCTCCACTGTAGAGTGGCTTGACTGGGACAGGAGGATCTGCTTTCAAGAGAGTTCATTCACACAGTTGGCAAGTTGGTGCTGGTATCAGCAGGGAGCTCAGTCAGGGCTATGGCCTATGGGCGACGGGCTAAGGGAACTAGTTTGGAATTAGCTTGAAATTCAGGTAGCATCAATTTCACCATACTCTTTAGTGTGGTCACCAAGCCCCCTTAAGCTTTGTGGGAGAATTATTTGGTATAGATTCTAAAAGAGCATGTGAGATGGTACATGTAGTTTTAACCATCGTGGACTATCGAATCCTCTCTAATAAACTTAACACTTTTGCTTTTACCCGGTGATTTGTCTGAGTTACTTCTCAAATTTCCTAATATCAGTTGCCATCACATAATTTAACTAAATATAACTAATGATGAAATCTGAGTGTGAGAAGAAAAGTGTTTTTTTTCCCCTGTGATAACTTGGCTGAATATTTTGGGAGGACTGGGTAAGAATGAGCCATGCCAGTTGGATGTTGGAAGGATAACTATAAAAGATTATAAAAAATGAAAGAGAAGTCTAGAAGGATTCTGCATTGGATTGCTTCACACATTTCTCCAGGTTTATTTTGCATCAAAGAAACTGAAACTAGGAAATGTTGAACATATGTTTTGAGTGTGATTTCTGCCAGAAAAGCAGTGATGAATTCCATTTAGCAATTTCCACTGAAGGGAAAAGCCTTGTCAAATGGATCTACATCAATATGTTTTAAAGAAAGTAAAGTGTTTAAGGTATGCATGAATAAGTTTTTAACAATTCCTTGTTTCAATTTGCATTTTCAGTTAACTGACTGATTACTTATTGCATCCAGTAGGAAGGCTTCCATTGTTCTCGACCCTCTTTTGTCTCAGTTTCCTCATCTGTAAAATGGATATTATAATATTTATTTCACAGTGTTTTTGAAATAACTAAAACATGAAATTCACGTAAAACATTTAGCATATAGTAAGACTTTGATCATTACGATTATTATTATTGCAATTACTTTGGCTCACAAGGAGAAGAGACATGCCTGAGATACTTCAAGTGATGGGGAGCTAGCATAGAAAACCTGGTGAACTGAGGAGGGACAGGAAACACCTCCACTTTCCCACAGCAGGTGTCCCAGGAATGAAGCATCAATCCAGATCCTTAGGAGCTTGAGTGCCATGTTGCCCTGTCTGTCAGCAGCATCTGTTGGGACCTTCTCTAGTGAGTTTGCCCTTCTCAACATTCAGCTTTCTTCCTAGCTGTTTCTTTCTCTACTCTTGGGTTCTCTCTACAGCTGTCCTGCCTCTATTTCCTACTTCTGCTTTTTGTATCCCTCATTTAGCTACTCCAGAGAGTTCCCTCTCGGTTGGCTGCTCTTGATCCAAAAGAGAGCACACTTATCTGGTTCCTGGCCACCTTGTAAGCTACTGGGCTACTACGTACATCATGTGGCTTTTAGCTGAGGAGTCAATCTGTGGTTTATTCTGTTACAGCCAAGATATCTGTGTCTGATGGCACAGAGCAAGACAACACATGCACTTCCACCCTGGCTAGAGGTGCAGCAAGGGTACAGGGTCTCTGGAATATCAGTTCATGGTTGATGTTCACCCAAAGCATAGTTACAGCCCATCTAAAAGTTTACAACTGGCTTTCATTCTGTTTGAACAGTGCGGGGGCTGCACCAATACCCTTGAGTCTTGCCTTTGCATGGTGATTATTTGATGATAACCACTTACAAATAGAACATGGGTGGGAATCAAATCCTGGTTTTAATCCTGGCCTCTTCGCTAGAATCTCTCTTTCTGCCTCTCCTTTCTCTTTAACACACACACACACACACACACACACACACCCCCCAATTCTCATTATAATTGCTCTTAAAACTAACTTGAAATAAAAGTTTTTCTTTATTATTGCAAAATATCCTAAAAGTATGCATGTGAGTGGATTCTGCAAATTCATCTGGTGAGGCTTACCCTGCCAGGGTTATTGTATCAGACATATCACTGAAGCATTAAGAAAAAAATGAGAATTGAAGCCATTTTCCCAAAGTGCAAATACAGCTGGATTTGCCATTCTAGTTGCTTAATATTTCAGCATCCTTCAGTCTTTGGTGAATATGTACATTCTATCTTTAGGATTCATTTAGAGAAAACAGTTCCAAAAATGATACAAAGAAAGTCCACCTGGAATCAATTGTTTAAAATATTCAGCAAAACTCGCCTGCTCTTTGGAAGACTCCAATGTCCTAAATGGAGTTAAAATTAAAATAAGTCTCCCATCTTACCCCTGGTCAGAAAGTGGGGCAAAGAGATGTTCCACCATTATAGACTAAAAATTCCCACAAAACTTTCCCTTATGTTATTAACTAGCATGATATCTAGCTGGTTTCTTCTGGCCTTACACCTCCCTATACTTGCTCTTAGCTTGCAAGAACCTAGCAGTTCATTTTTCTAAATAGAATAAAGGAATAGTGAGTTCACCCAAAGAAAGAGAAGTTAGCAGTAGGAGGTACAAATAAAATGATCAATAAGCAAGTGTGTTATCTTGACATCACACCAACCTCAGCTGCTAGTGTACAGAGCATTGTTCAGTGGTGTGCATTTTATGGCTTGGGGCAGAAGAAAAACTGTCTTTCCATACTGGCTTGGAACAGAAGATCCATTATTTTAAAGATTTTATTTATTTGTTTATTTAGAGAGGGGGGAAGGGAGGGAGAAAGAGAGGGAGAGAAACATCAATGTGTGGTTACCTCTCATGTGGCCCCCTCTGGGGACCTGGTCCGCAACCCAGGCATGTGCCCTGACTGGGAATTGAACTGGCAACCCCTTGATTTGCAGCCCATGCTCAATCCACTGAGCTACACCAGCCAGGGCAGAAGATCCATTCTTTAATACGGAGTCCAACACACACATCCTTCCCAGTTTGGACCCTCAGACCTCTTCAGATTGGATTTCCTAGAGTGTAGTTTTATCAGAAATATTCTTGGCTCTTAGTACATGCAAACTTCAGGGCATAGGTAATGGACCAGACACTATATAATGTGTTTTTCCAAAACACCAGGAAGAATTGGTTTCCAACCATCAAGTGACTTTCACTACCCATAATCCTAAGCTTCACATCTCCCTGTGTCTCTTTTTATTCACTCTAATTAACAGTAAGCGAATCCAGTCATGTTCTGTGGTCAGCCAACTCACAATTGGATTTTCTGTGCACTTTAGACTCAGCAACCTGCTGTCATCCAGCTCCAGGCACTGCCTCATGCGTGGTCAAGTGAAGTGTCTGCTTTTGATTTATTTCTACCAGAAATCAAAAGCTTGATTCTGGGTGCACATCCAACACATTGCTACCATGCTCATTTTATATATTTCTCATTTTTGAGAAGTTTAAAGATTTAATAGGCAGTGACTGATCTGTGCTGCTGTGCTGAGCGTGCAAGGATTCGTTTTATAAAGAGAAGCTATCCAAGGTCACAGTGGTGGTGCACAGGCCAGTGGATGTCAGATAGCAGAAAAGGACAAGCCTGTTGTCGACTCAGAGTGGGCTTTACAAGCATGGATTCAAGCACAGGCCTCTTTGGGATAAGCCCACCTGAATGGTAATCTATTCGGGAATGAGCTCTGTATCCCTGTCTCTGTCCATCCCCTCCCCCACCCTCATCTTAGTGATGGGTGCTCTGTAAAACAAAGAGGAAGAAAAGAGCTCAGTGTGTATCATCCAAGTGAGGACAAAAAGACCCTCTCAACATCAGTGGTTTGCTATCTAAGCCTCACAGACCATTTTCAAGTAAAACAACACAGACCCAGCTGCCCTTTGGGAATTCTGGTTTACCCCATCCTGGCTTCAGGCTGGGCCTGCTGGGAGTTCTTAGCTGCTTCTTAGAGTGAGAGGGAACCACTTGTAAGCTCAAAACATCCCCATGGAGTAGACCCAAGAGCTGTGGCAAAAAGTTTCACCAGCATCTCAAAGTGCCAACCTTCTAAGCTCTTATTGCCTGACAAAGCCCAACATCAGACTTGAAATTTCCCAGTGTCCCTTTTTATTCGTTTTGATTAGCCATGAGTGACTCCCACCTAGGGTCATGCCCTTGGTAGGGTTTGGGGAGGAAAAATTTCCCTGTGGATTGGCCAGACTTTGACCTGAAGGAGCAAACCTCTGTTACACAGCCAGTCAGGGACAGCAGCCCAGGTATTATGACCACACCGCAAGTCCATCTGTTTCATGCTTCTGGTGGCCAATGTGGTCTTCCCAGTCTTGAGGAAGGCACTTCATACACTGTCCTAGGTTCCACATGAAAGTCATGATCTAGAGTACCCTCAGACAGAGACTGGCCATCTTCACTGACCACTTACCCGGCACCCTCAAATAGCTGCTGTATCAGAGGCCTGGGCAAGGGGCTCCTGGAACCGACCTGTGATGTGCTTTTCGTACTAGCCGCTCTAGGGGAGCTGTCTCGCCGCCCTACTCTGAAATCTCTTCTCACAAAAGACTTCGTTACCATGAATTACCCAGCCTAAGCTAGTCATGTCCAAATCATCTGCACTTGCAAATATATTCAGTGGTGGAAGGGAGGAGCTAGATACAGAACTATGCATTCATTCATCCTAAAATTATTTACTGAGCACCCATTCCGGGCAAGAAATGATGGTTGCATGAATTCCAATAATGAAGACACAGTCCCGGAGCACAGGGACAGGACCAACCTAGCCAGCGTGCAACAGTGAATACGATAAGGCCTGAGACAGTGAGCCTGGGGGCCGTGAGGTCGGAGAAGAAGGGCCTGACGATGCAGTGCCAGGGCAAGGCGGCGTCCATCGCAACCCGTCCTCTCCCCCATGCACGGCCTCAAGTGCTGCTTATGGATTGAATGCGCAGGCAAATTATTTTTTCAGCCGTATGACATTAAGATAAAAGTGATACTGGCTGTATGGAATCTTTCTGTCCTCATGTGGCTCCCTTAGTGGACGTACACCTACCATCAGGAGGAAGCATAGCAGAATTGTTTATTGTGGGCTCTGAAACCTATTTAACCTCTTGAGTCACAACTCAGCTCCCCCTTTCCGGTGGTGTGGTAGCTTCAGGCAAGCTACTCTAACTCCCCTGTGCCTTGGCTTTCTCACCTGTGAAATGGCCTGACACTGCTTACCTCGTAGAGTTGGAATGAACATTAACAGAATCAGTATACAGAAAACACTTGAATGGGGTGGGCACATGATAGCTCTTTTAAACTGTTAGCTACCATTATAACCATGAGGCATGCGGCATGAAATATTTTGTAGTTAAAAATGGGTTCTTGATCCTGGGAAAGTTCAGAACGAAATCTCTTTTCCAGGGGCCTAGCTGGGAAGAACTGAACCAGTTCCACCCATGGTCGTAACCCCTGCAAACTGTTGTCAGGAGTCCCGAGTCAGCAGCACATACTGTGACCGCTCTGTTCAGACCGATCATGGCCACTTCTTGCCTGTGTCCTTGTACGCTGGTAACGGTCAGGGCAGATATCACTGCCTGAGACTCTTCCCTGCTCGAGGTGTAGGCGATGTGTGCAATTATTCCAGGACGTGTAGTTGGAATAATTGATGGACTCTGCCCTCCGATGCCCTTTGTTCCAAGAACCTGCCCCCCACAGCCTTTACCTCTCTTCCTCGGAGGGCATCTTCTCACTCCTGGGCTCCACATAAACCTCCCGGATACACAGTGAAAGCTGAGGCCAGAGGCATGTTTAGCAGGAAGAGGAGGTGAGGGGGTGAGACATTTATTGAAGTCCTGATGGAGCTGGGGGTTGAAAACATCTAATTAGTGTGGGAAAAATATATGGTCTCTGCTCTCCAGTTTTCACATAAGCCCGTTTTTAGTATCTGAGTAGGTTTAAATTTTTCTTTCTTGTCCATGACCTCCATTTTCCTCGGGTGTCTCATTACTCAGTAATAAGAAAGAAATTCAAATAACCAGGACCTGCAGTGAAACCTCCTACAGCCAAATGTTAGTCGCAATTATGAAGGCTTTGGATTCAGGCAGATTAAATGGTGACATCTCCTGGTGTATGGGTGAGTCTGAAACAAGACTTCAGTCCTCTGTCTCTGTCTTTCCATTCGTCAGTGTCTCTCCCTCTTTCCCCGTTTCCATCTCTCTATGCACGTCTGAATGTCTCACACATTTCTCTCTCCACGTCTCTCTGCCCATCTATCTAATGTATTTTGTCTCCAGACTGAGAAATGCTGACAAGAGTGTTTCCAAGGGATCTGGACTTTGGGTGTCAAGACAATAGTTGGAAAGGTGCATGTTTGGTGTAAGAGTCAGAAGCACATGAAAACCCACCCAGAAAATAAATCACTGTGCAACGCCTTGGTGACAAGCATTGTCCTGCATGCCTTACATAGATCATTTTATTTTGTCTCCCAACGATGCTGTATGGCAAGTCTAAATCCCTCTGTTTCCCAGAAGTGGAAATACAAGCCTCGGAGAAATTAGAAACTTTTCCCTGTGACACAGCTGAGAAGTGGTAAATTTGTCTCGGCTTAACCTCCTGACACGCTGGAAAATGGGTCCAGGAGAAAATAACTTTAAATCAATTAAAAATAAATTGTATTAAAAACAAGACCTGAATGCATGTTTTGGGACCGAAATGGCCCTGCAGGTGCGCATAGCAATGAAGTATCCTACCAGGGACAATGATCTGACAGCCCTCCCTCAGCTACATCTGCCTTCTTTCTCCAACTGAACATCCTGTCACCCACCGCTCCTTCCTGGACAAACTTCCTCATCTCTCCAGATGGAGCACCTTGGCCATGAGCTGCTGACCAGTCTGGGTGACCCCCCCCATGCTGATTTTTCTCAGACCCCCCTGAGAGAAACTTGCCCCCTGATTTTGGCAATAGACTCTTTTTTTTTTAATTACTTTATTGTTGTTCAATTACAGTTATTTGCAACCTCTCCCTCCCCTCCCCCCTCCCCC
>PVJI01008394.1:0-71538 GCA_004026765.1 Micronycteris hirsuta
TTATGATCTCACCTTTAACCGGATCATAACCAACAAAAGCAGAAAGCAAGCAAAACATAATCAGAGACGCTGAAATTAAGAACAGTCTAACAATAGACAGGGGAGAGGGGGGAGGGGACAATGGGGAGAAGAGTTTTCAGGAATCACTGTAGAGGACACATGGACAGAACTAAGGGGGAGGAGGGAGGTTGGGGGGGTGAGACGGGAGGGGAAGGGAGGGGGGAGGGGAGAGGCTGCAAATAACTGTAATTAAACAAAAAAATTAATAAAAAATAATAAAAAATAAAAAAAAATAAAATAGGATTTTTGTAATATTTTATCTAAACCTCACAGTAACTAAAAAAGTAGTATTACATACACACACATATACAAACACAATAAAATGTCAAGGCATACTGATACCAAAAAGCATCAAAACATAGAAGAAGACAGCAGGATAAGGAATAAGTAACTATGACTCTACAAAAGAGCAAAAACACAATTCAGAATATGGCAATAGTAAGTCCTTACCTGTCAGTGATTGAACATCAGTGGATTAAATTCTCTAATCAAAAGATGTAGGAGTACTGGATAAAAAGATTCAATAGTATGCTGCCTATAAAAGACATCAAATTAATAAATGAAAGAAAAAAATATTATGATCAACTCAAAAGACACAGAAAAGGTATTTGACATCATTCAACATCTGTTCATGAAAATATTTCCTAAGGAATTAGGTATAAATGGAATGTACTTCAACATTATAAAGCCATGCATGCCCAGCACAGGGCTAACAGAACACTCCACAGTGAAAGCTTGGGACCTTTTTCTCTAAGACCAGAAACAAGATAAATGTACCCACACTCACCATTCCTAATTTAAATTCAGTCATGATCACCTTCATGTTTTTAAATCATCTCTCAACATTTTAAAATGTCAATCCAATAAATATATTACCTTCTGAATAACTACTTTTAAATCTTTGACAATATAGTTAAGAATTTTAGAACATTGTTATTTTTTTCTAATGTTGTATACTTTGCTATTTTAAATGTCTGTATTTCATTTTAACTCATTGATGGAAAATTGTTTAGGTTAATTTATCTTAGTCATCCATTTGAACAGTATTCATTTGTTTTCTATTGACAGAAATTTAACACAAAGTAGCTTAAGAAAAAGAATATTACACAGGCTCATAGAATAGTATTTGCAACAAAACTATAAAATAACAGGATTTATAACTAAATATCAATAAAAACAAACAAACAAAAATCTAGTACGACTATGGTAACTGGTCCTATCTGCATTGTTCTTGTTTTTCTTTCACATTGAAAGCTTTTTTCTGTATAATGAGAAACATAGACAGTAACGTATAAATTTAAAAATATATAGTGTTTGCCACTTACTTTGAATTTATCTTAATTTCTAAACCTTCCCCAAAAAACTAATTGACCCAGTTTTGACCATTTCAGTAGGCTTAGGGGAGGTAATAATATAATTTTTATTCCCTTTTAACTATCATCAAAAGATATATAATTTTGATATAATTACCAATTAAATGGATTAGATAGATATGGATATGAAGAATAAATGATGAATAAGGAATTATATTATCAAAAGCCAATGTTTGCCAATTTAAATATGTATCTGGGTCTTAAAATCCCTAGACATCTGTAACTCCAGGTATAATCATAAATCATGAGAATAATTACCAAACCCAACGGGTGATGTTGGATTAATTTATCTCTAAAACTACTTGCAACTGTTTACACACTCATGAGGGTTAGTGCTCTGAGGATACAGCTCTCTTGACTCATTAAGGATCATAGTTCAATAAGTGCTTTGCCTGAAACATCTTTATTCCTGAACATGAACCTTAAAATACTCATTCTTGTGTCTATATTATGGCTAAGGTTGTGCAGATTACTGGACTTCAAAATTTAAAGCATACAGCCTTTCACAGAGTTTGCTACAAATGCCACAATAATGGGCAGCCATATGGAAAAGAAGTGGATTTCAGAGCTCATAATTTTACTGAACCTGTTTGATGTTTACGATAAGAATTATTTTGTCTTGATTTTAATAGACTATCTTGAAAAAACAGATTGATTCACTATGGTTTCCCAATTTACGATCTCCTTTTTTTTTTTAAAGATTTTACTTATTTACTTTTTAGAGAGAGAGGAAGGGGGGAAGACAGGTAGAGAAACGTCAATGTGTGAGAGATACATCGATTGGTAGCTTCTCACACACCCCCAACTGGGGACCTGGCCTGCAACACAGGCGTGTGCCCTGACTGGGAATCGAACCGGTGACATTTCGGTCTGCAGGCTGGTTCTCAATCCACTGAGCCACACTAGCCAGGGCAGCTATTACCTCCTTTTCAAAATCTATTCTTCATGATAAGTCATAGGTGTAATAATAGTATAGACACAATTTTAATATAACAAGAGTATTCAACTTGTTTGCTACATAAAATTTATAGTGATAATATTAAGAAAATATATTATGAAACAATTTTGATATAATTTAATATTCATTCTCACAAATTTACTTTAAATAGTACTATATATGTGCATCATACATCATTTAAAATATATTAAAATATTTAATAATAATTAATTATAGTCATGTCCCAAGTTTATAAGCATAATAACTACATCTGAAGTTAAACAACTTTTCACATGTAAGCACAGTCTTAATATTTTATCCATAGATAATTTTGTCTGGTTACTTATATCTTCATTATCAACTCTCATTCTTGTTTCATTATCATATATGTAAGAGCAACTTTATACATTTTCAATCATTTCGAAACCCTAATTTTTATTTACTCTGCAATTCTAGTCATTTGAATTATAATTGCCAATAAAATAAAAATAAACGGGTTATATTTTCAGTGATGCAAACGCAAATAAAAGCCAGTTATATTTGCTACCCACCCCTATCATCTACCACAAAAGAAAACTTTGTAGGTGGAAGCTGTTTTGATTTAAAACGTCAGTTTTAGTAAATGTCAAATTTTGACAGGAAACACAGTATTGCTGTGCAACACACACATAAAGGCATCTCTGGTTTCATTCTGCCCTCAGCGACTTAATGCAGGGCCTCTTCCCTGGGCTTTTGACATGTGAGGAGGAAGAAGAGCTGTGGGGATTTGTCCGGATGTGAATGGTCAACAGTTCAAAATTTCACTTTTAAAAATCATGTTCCTCACCTAGAGATTTCAGTTTTTATCTTTTAAAAATCAATAGAGGTTGGAATTATTATTTAAACATGTCATTTTCTAATAAAAAGAGAACAACAGCCTTAAGAGGTATTATTTGAATTGTAGGAGAAGACATTTTGGATGGAATATTTAGATCTCTTTTTGTGTTGAGTTACATTGTTCCTACACACCCCCGAAATCACCTCTGAGAGCCCTGAGAGGACACGCCAAGGCAGGCTCACCCTTTCTGCAAATCACGTACAAACTGGTGGGCTGCTTAAGTGCTGTATTGGTTTTTAACTCTAGCAGATGAGAGGAGTGAGCCCAAGTCGAACTATTAAAGTTCGAAATCATTTATAAAATGTCATCACCCAGAGCATTTACTTATCCTTAATACCAAAAAAGTCACTAACAGTCGTGGCTCAAACATCAAAGGATAAACTATCTTTCCTCCCACCAGAAAAGAGAGCTGATAGAGATCCACTTTCCTCCAAAGGAGGAATCTGTGCCTATCAGACACGCTTTTCTTTCACATTCAAATCCTCTTAAAATTTTTGTCACACTTTCCCTTTAAGACTCGACATTTGTGTTTTGTGCTCTAGTAATTCCTCAATCTTTTTAAGCATTAATTTTTAATAAATAGTAATGGTCTGGATTATGTTTTTTCAGCAAATAAATTCTAGTAGCTTTATGTTTTGTGTAATTGTTTCTTAGTAAAATTAAAACAGCTATTAAAAGGTCTTTTTTTCTGATAGCACCATTGAAGAGTAATTATTAAGAACTAATTTTATAAATGCAATTTGAAAAATGAGGTTAGGACATGTTTTAAAACACGCATATTTAGAGTTCCTTAAAAAAAGGCAAAATAGCTAGGTAGAAACCTAGGTAGAATATAAATCTGCAGATCCTGATCGTCTCTTTTGGCTTCTAATTATATTCAAGCCTCAGGGGAAGATCAGCTTCAGGCAAGAGTGCAAAGAGGTTGCTTTTTTCTACTAATCACAGGTATTCAGAGTCTCTTTTCCTGCTATTTTCTCTCTTCTTTATATCCTTGCTTTTCAGAGACAAGACCCCTTCTAATAATTGTCTTCCAAATATTCCCCTTTTTACCCCTATATCTCTAGGGCAATTTCCCTCCCACCATCTCTCAAAAACTTGCTTTCTCTAATACAAGGTCAAATCAATCTAGGGACATGAACTGTCTCTATTATTAAGTGCTTTTGCTTTCTATGTTCTTCTTTAAGTGTAGATCTGAGGTAATCATGTAGAACTTCATTTACTAATACATTCTTTTTTTCCTTTCTTCCCTTTAGATTCAAACTGGCCTCATCCAGCGCACCCCCCTCTCCTCCCTTGCATGACCACTCCCTTAACCATTAAGCACCCCAAACAATGAGGAGGTGCTGATCAGCATCAAATAATCTTAGGGAAAAAGAAACCAAAAAACAAACAAACAAAAAAAACCTCAGGTCTATTGTCCACAGAAACAGAGTTTCCACCAAACTAGAGATAACATCTAGGTCTCACACAGTTGTGTTTCAGCTCCAGGCCCACAAATCAGGAACCCAGTCAAAGCCTGAGATCATGGCTCACAACAGAACCAGATGCACTGATCAGCGACCCCTACCTAACCCCAACCACCGGATAGAGCCCCCAATCCTGTGACCCTAATTCCTTTAGTCACCATGATTGATACTTTCCCTTCAATATAACCCGTCCCTGGAAACCATCAGTGATTCCGGTCTTTGGGCATGTACTCGCCTGTCTCCGGACATGGACCACTTTTTAAAAATACACCCTTAATTTCCTTGCTGCAAGCTCCTGTTTAGGTCTCATTGAGCTCTGATGCTCACAGGCCAATGAACCTTTGGTCTGCTAACATTGAGGTGGAGGAATGGAGCATTGCTATTGTCTAGTCACAGTTTTTTATCCACTCTGAAAACCGGAGAGACAATTACTTATCAATGCAGGATTTGGCATTTCTAGCTACAATAAATCTTTACTAAATATATATGCACAGAATAACATTTCAGTCCTAACTAAGGTAAAAGACAAAGGGGAGGAGTATTATCAATCAAGCAATATTATTTTTACATAGATTTCATTTAAAACCTGATGTTTGTTATCCTACTGGAAAGAAAAACACAGTCTCCACAAAGTGATGCTTAAAGGGCTTCAAACATATTTCTCTCTCCTCGTGAAAGTTGAGTAAAATATAACACTTGTTTTTAAGTATCAGGAAAAGTGTTCACGGGTATATGCATAGATATGTATTGTGATATTCATTTCAAAAGCACAATTTACCTAAACACAAACTGAGTAAGAAAATTATTGAAAACAGTGTATTTCATCATATAAGGCACTTAATACACTGTTAAAAAAGTATTCATATATATGCTCCTATATGCATTTTATCTCTGAAATTATATTTAATAAACATTTGCCAAAGTAGAGAGAAAATTTCCCCCAAAATTTGAAAAAATATGTTCTGAAAACATACTTCAGAAGAGCTATTGCAAAGCAGGATACGGCGCTCCCACCAAGGGAAGATGTGTGTGAGGCCAACTTCATCGAATTTCCCCACAAACGCATATGGAGTTATTCTCCGAGATACAGAGGAGAGAAGAGAACTTTCTACTGACACTGAGGATTCAATATGAAAAACAGTAGAAAGGAAGATCAAGCCCAACGACAGTTAAGGTTTAGCTTGAAATTTTACAAATTAAACTTATACTTTTAGAGTATTCATATTTACATGGTGTTGTGTTGACCCTGTAAGAATCTACTTCAGTATTTAAGAGTGTAGGAATTCTAAAAGAGAGAAATGATAGACTACCTAGTCAATACGGTGACAACAGCAATAATAAAATGACTGTTTGATCTCAAAGTATATATTTAAAAATTAACCCCCCCCCCCCAGGGTGAGGGGTGAGCATCAACAGTGTTATACTTCTGGATATGTTGCTGACTTAAAATTTTCAGCTCATTGTTTTCTATGGAATACTATTTTGGTGTACAATTGACTTTATCAATCATGAATGTATAGGCCTGATACCAAAACAAGTTATAATTTTATCAGAATCCATGTATAGAAATCAAAAATTTTTAAGAAAATTTTAAAAATTGATTACATAAAAGGGACATAGAACGAACAGTAATGGAATATATGAATCTAATTAATAAGCATTGTAAGCCAATATATGTGTTCCTTACTAATTGCAAACAGTTCCTAATGAGGAGAGAATATTAAAGCAACTGAAGAATACAATCGTATAAAGAAAACTGTAGACAGAAACCTGAAGTTGCACTAGATTTAGAGCGTTACAAAATTAGTTACAGGGTTTTGACACCTGAAATAAATTTGTCTTATTGAGACGGTGGGGACTCAGTATTGCTTGCTGCATGCTATTGTAAGAAGATTTTAGGATTATTTTCGGCCTTCTGAAATATGTTCTTACCTTCCCACAGAGTTTGAGAGAAAAAACTGGAGTGACCCTGATTGAAGGCAATGCACCCCACGTTGGCCAGGTTATTTTGAAGTTTTAAAGTTTTCTGTGGTAAAGTGATATGCTTTCTGGTATTTGTCAATTACACTTTAGAAAGCTTTTGGTTCTGACCTGTAGGTTTTAAATTTACTATTGATGGGCCACAAAAGGAATGTTTTAAAACTTAGAGGTGTTTAAAGATTTCACTGGTGCTGAAAGGAGCCTAAAAACTCTCATATTGCCGGCAAAAGAGGTCTAAGAAACTCTAGCAGCAGGTACATGGATTGAAAAGAAGATTACTTCTTCAGTGGAGTAATTACTGAATCCTGTCACTGCCTGTTCCATGAAGCATGTCCAGCTCCCTGTGTCAGAATGAACGGCTTCCTCTGCTCTGCTTCAGTGGCACTTTGGGCATTCTCATATACCCCTCGTGCCTGTTTATACTTACTTCCATGCATGCTTGTTTCCTGCAACAGATTACGAGTTTTTTCCTCTCTAACTTTTGCTTCTATCAATGCCTGCCTGATACTTAATAGGTACTCAATGAACATGGTCTGACTTGAAATGAATTTCATAAGGTACTGTGAGAAGAATAATATTGCTGAAGAAGACAGTGACAAACTAACAAAACACATAAGAAAATCACACTCTATTAGAGGGAATTAAAAAGCACGAAGTATAAAAAGGTAGCATTCTCACAGAAGTAGATAAAAGAACAGTTTTCTAAATTATAAAATATGCATGTTTACAATTTTAAAATGGTTAATGAAATAACACAAACTACCATGGAGTGGCTTTCTCAAAACAATACAAGAAAAAGCAATCAGAAACAAAATAGCATAGTTAGTTAAATTAAGCACTAATGGATAGGACAAACAGAAAATTAAACACAGTGGAAAAGAGAAAACGCAGAATCTCATCTTCAGGTAATGATGAACTAGTACATCTACATAAAACTTGCTACTGAGAATAACTAGGGGAAAAATATATATATATATAAATACTCTGCTTGCATGTATTTGCATAGACAAGGTCAAGGAGACGACCTAATGGAAAAAACTTTGCCTTGAATTTAGGGAATGCTTTTTCCCTTGGGCTGTCTGATGGCTTTATCTCAGAGTACGGGAACATAGGAAAAGTGTTAGCAGCCTTTTGCTTTAGTGGTTTAACAAATGGAGTTAGAGTATGTCACGAGGCAAAGAAGGAGGCAGATTTGTTCTGGTAAAAACCCTTGGTTTTAGGTTGGCAGTTCAAGATAAAAGAATATGTGAAAAAAATAAAAATTACCCTAATAAATTTAGTTCACCACTTCTTGAAAAATAAAGTTACTGAAGCTAGAAAAAAAAAAAAAGAAACTAAATCTTTGTCATTTCAGGAACTCAAGTTCATTTTCGCAAGCACTGAAGCTGCATGCAGATGATAGAGAATCACAAATGCTCCCCGGTCTTGCTCCTGCCCTGCTAAGAGCAAGACTATGTTGTTTCTGGAGAAAGGATACATTATTTTACTCAAATTTAACATGTGTAAGGATTTATTTTTTAAAAAAAGTTTTGAAGCAAGTGAAAACAAGTCCAAGGATAAAAGAAAGTTAGCTACAAACTCCAAACACTTTATGACTATTATAAATAATTATCATCTATTTTTGTACTTTTATTAATTTAATATATTTTATTGGTTATGCTATTATAGTTGTCCCAATTTTCCCCCTTTGTCCCCCTCCAGCAATCCCTCTCCCTTAGTTCATGTCCATGGGTCTTACATGTAAGTTCTTTGGCTTCTCCATTTCCTATGCTATTCTTGACATCCTCCTCCAATTATGCTTCTTAATCCCTGTACCTGTTCCCCCATTCTCCTTCTTCCTCCTCCCAGCTGATAACCCTCCAATTGATCTCCATATCTATGATTCTGTTCCTGTTCTGCTTGTTTGCTTAGTTTGTTTTTTTAGATTCAGTTGTTCATTGTGATATTTTTGCCATTTTAATGTTCATAGATTTTATCTTCTTTTTCTTAGATAAGTTCCTTTAACATTTCATGTAATAATAGCTTGGTGATGATAAACTCCTTTAGCTGTACCTTGTCTGGGATGCACTTTATTTGCCCTTCCATTTTAAAAGATAGCTTTGCTGGATGGAGTAATCTTGGATGTACATCCATGCTTTTCTTGACTTTGAATACTTCTTGCCAGTCTTTTCTTGCTGGCAAAGTTTCTTGTGAGAAATCAACTGATATTATTATGGGAACTTCTTTGTAGGTAACTCTCTGCTTTTCTCTTGCTGCTTGTAAGATTTTCTCTTTATCTTTTTTTTTTAAGATTTATTTTCAAAGAGAAGGGAAGGGAAGGAGAAAGAGAGGGAGAGAAACATCAGTGTGTGGTTTCCTCTCACACGGCCCCCACTGGGGGACCTGGCCTGCAACCCAGGCATATGCCCTGACTGGGAATCGAACCGGTGACCCTTTGGTTCACAGCCCACGCTCCATCCACAGAGCTACACCAGCCAGGTGATTTTCTCTTTATCTTTAACCTTTGGCATTTTAATTATGGTGTCTCTTTGTGTGTTCTTCTTTAGGTCCAACTTGTTTGGGACTTTGTGCTTTCTGGACTTGTATGTCTATTTCCTTTGCCAAATCAGGGAAGTTTTCTTTCATTATTTTTTCAAATAAGTGTTCAATTTCTTGCTCTTTCTCTTCTCCTTCTGGCACCCTTATGATTCAAATGTTGGTATGTTTAAAGTTGCCCCAGAGGTTCCTAAGCTTATCCTTTTTTTTTTTAATTTTTCTTTCTTCCTGCTGTTCTGATGGAATTTTTTTTTCCCCTTCCTTGTGTTCCATATTGTTGATTTGATCCTTGGCTTCATCCTTTCTACTTTTGGTTCCCTTTTTATTTTTTCTTTATTTCACTTAGTGTGACCTTCATTTCTTCCTTCATGTATTTGCTGTACTCAATGAGTTCTTGAAACTTCCTGATCACTAGTGTTTTGAACTCTGCATCTGATAGTTTGGTTATCTCCTTTTTGGTCATCTAAATGCTCTACTCATAAGAGTAGACAGGTTAAATTTCAACAATACACAGTGATTAAGTCCCATATCTTAAATAAAAAGGTATAACAAGATTAAGAGGACAAGAAAAAAGATTTACTTTGCAGAAAACTAATCAAGAAAAGGTAGTGCTGCTTTATTAACATCTACTGGAGTAAGCTTTAAAGCAAGAAGCATTACAAAGAAAAGAGACTTGATTATAAAATGCTAAATTTTTCAAACATTTAAAAATTCTAAATGTATGTGAAAGTATTAACATGACCTCAAATCATATAAAGCAGAAATTAAAGAAATAAATAAAAAATAGATGAATTTCCAATCGCAGTAGGCTATTTTAACACACCTGTCTTTAAATGAATAGAAAAGCAAACAAATTACTAATGGGAATGTTGAAAATTTGAACTAAGTGACTAAAAATAGGAGTATAATTGGTATTGCATTCCCAAACAGCAAAATATAGTTTGCTGTTCTAAAGCACAAGTTTGGAATGCATGTGTATACTTACATGTGGATTTTAAAAAGTAAATATAAGGTTGGTGCTCTCTTTCTCTGGGTATGGCATCCACAGAAACAATCACAGATTAGAAATGAGATTTTCTCTCTGTGGTTTTGGAAATCCACAGATGCAAGGGCTGACTTGAGGTATTTGCAGATATTTGACTGCGTAGGGATTGACCCCAACCACTGCATTGTTCAAGGTCAACTTTACACATGTATGTCAAGATCACACTCAACATTTAAAAAAATTTAGGTATGTGATAGTTCAAATTAAGAGGCTACAAAGGTCAAGAGACATTTGTACAGGATATGCTTTCTGTTATCAGTGAAAAAAAACAGAAATCAATAACATGAAGATGACTAGAAAATATCCATGTTTTCAAATAAACATCTGATCTTAAGAGTCAAACAATAATATCACTGAAGAAATCAGAAAATATGTCAGCCAATTACATTGGCAGTACTATGTATAAATAATCATTATACAGGTGTAGTAACTACACTGGGAAGTGTTAAAAGAATAGACAAACTAGAATAGAATAATCCATAAAATAGCCCAGGTATACAGGGGTGGGAAAGAGTAGGTTTGTACTTGTAAGTACACAAAACATGGAGTCTATTCTTGTATTATTATTGTTAATGATTATATTGTTTTCCATACACACAATTGTAAACATACTTTTACCTCCCCCTGTATACTGGCATCTGGATTATGATAAAAAACACCACTGCAAAGAGTGGGTGAAAGGCGTATCTCCTCAATAACTAACACTAGATAACATGAACATCCATACAGAACTGACACAACCCTTACCCCCACCCCCACCTCATGTCTACACACAATGATTTATTCAGTGTGGAATGTAGATCTAAGTTTAAAGGAAAAAATTAAGACTTCTTGAAAATAATATAGCATGATTTTTTAAGAACTTCGTGTAGAGAAAGATTTCTTAAAAGATAGAAATCACTTAACCTAATAAAAATTTAGAGAAATTGGAATATGTTAAAGATTTTTATTCATCAATAACACTCAACACGTGCGTGTTTAAAATAAGCCATAGATGGAGACGGATTATTTACACTACAAATTAAAAGGACTCATCCAATATATGTAAAGAATACCTGTAAGTTAATAGAAATAAGTCAGTTAACTCATTAAAAAATAGGCACAGTTCTTGAATTGTTACTTCAACTGGTGGCATTAGCTATTAAATGGAACATAGAGAATGTATATCTTAATCATTTCAGGTTCAATCAGAAAAGTGGAACTGTGAGAACAATATGAGCTAAGGATTTATTGAGACTGAACCTTGCTCAACTGTTTAGACTGTGTGAGACTTTTCTGTGTGTAGTTTTGGGCCTGCTGTCACTGGACTGGCAGTCAGGGAGGAAAAATGGAGGTGAATTGGGGACAAGAAGGAAAACTGGAAACTTCAAAGAAAAAATTAGAAGCTATAAGGACATACTGAAGTCAGGAGAACAAATTAGATCATAGACTGAGAACTTGGACTCCCGGCCCACAGCTAAGCAAGGCAATCTTAATGATGGGGCTGCCACGTAGGATGAGCTGGTGCTTTTCACCCCAGAGCCACACATCCACCTGGCCTAGAATTCAGGGAAGTGAAGGCTGGAGATGAGCAGCAAGAGTGCCTGGCGCCATGCTGGAATGACTCCTGTTTATCTTCTTCCCTTTAATTCATGTAAAATTAACCGTCTTCTATTCATTCCACTGGTGAGGGAAAGATTCCCACCATTAAGGACAGAGGAACAGCCAAACACATAACACTCAACACTGGACAGATGAGACTGACAGCAGTTTTATTAGTCTCATAAACACACAATCTGGGAGAGGACACTGCACCATGCAGGGCCACTGTCACATTCAGGAACAGAAGGAACAACCAGGGACTGCAGGAGGCAGGACTTGGGGGTTCTGAGGGTGAGGTGCCTTCTGGTTCCCATAAGAGGCTGTGATTGGCTTGCTTGAATAATTTCACAGGCTGACAGAGAACCGAAACCCACTATACAGGGCTAAGCAGCACTGGGACCTTGTTCTTTTAAAAAAGAGAGTTATTTGATGAAGAGAGCTTATCTGAGGGAGCAGAGTAGGTCTTGGCACATCAAAGACTCCCCAGTTAAAATACTTGAGATGGTCCAATGTAAATTAAAATAGAGCCTTTGAGGATTGAAATCTGTTATGAAAGACCTAATGAATGAAGAAGTGATTGTCTCCACAGCTTCACCCAATTTGGGCTTTTCTTAAATATGAAAAGACTGAATGACATCTCATGGTATATTACCACAACCTTAATGTTCTCATCCCACCCAGTAAGGTCCCCCCAATACCCAAAATTATTAAAAGTACTGACTCTATCCAACAAGGTAATATTTTGCTGTTAGAGACCTCGCTATTCAGTGCCTATTTCAATACTAGCTCAGATATAATTTGCCTTCACAATATTGAAAGGCCACAATACATTTGTATCAGGCTACCTACGCAGTCTTTCCACTTCACCTGTCTCACTCATCAAAATGTTAACTGCATCCACCTGTCTCCAGCATCACAGGGATGACACTATATACGAGGTCTGTCCAAAAGGTATCCAGCCACATAATATGAAAAACCGAAACATTTATTGAAGCAGACACAAGATACAAGAAACATTGTATGTAAGACAATGACGCCTCAGTCGCCTCCAAAGTAGCACCTTAGTACCTCACGCAGCTCTCCCAGTCGCCATCAGTGCTGCCTCTTCATATTTTCCTGAATCTCATCGATGGTCTGAAATCTCCTCACTTTCAAAGGTGATTTTAGCTTTGGGAAAAGACAGAAGTCACAGGACACCAAATCTGGGCTGTAGGGGAGGTGAGTCACCTGGGTGATTTGATGTTTTGCCAAAAAATTCTGCACACAACGTGATGCATGAGCATTGTCCCTATGAAGCTGCTGATCACCAGTTGCCCATAGCTGTGGCCTTCTGGACCATCGAATAGTTTCCGCAGAAGAATGTTCAAGCTTAATGCAAAATTCGATGCAGATTCATTGCTCTACTCACTCAGTCATTTTGAATGTGACAGCCACACAGTACACATGCTCACTCAATGGCATCTACTGCCCCCACTGACTTGTACAGTGAAGTCATCATTGCTCATGCATATGCATTCCAGTCCACTCTCCTTGGCTGCCAGGTTACATTGATGTTGTGCAAACTGTTCTCGTTATATTAACAATGCCTGGACATTTTCTGGACAGACCTGGTATACAAAGACCAGAACACAAAGCCATACCAGGACACTCCTTGTTCTCTTTGGAGTTCCTGATGTTCGTGATAGTGACCAAGACACTCATTTTACTACTCAGAATTCACAATGCTGGGCTCTTGAAGAAGGAATTTAGTTGAACTTAAACCTCCCCTGTAGTCTCAAGGTATCTTGCTGGTGTGGAATAATGCGCTTCTCAGAAAATGCCTACGTCACTTACATAGTGAGAAATTAGCTTGGCGTTACTATTGCCATAGGCATTGGTTAGTCTAAATTCATACCCCGAGGCACATGCACTGCCTACGACAGTGTCTCACAGGTCCCTCGGTTGCCTTTATTGGCCATCAAAACCTCTAAACCTTCTAAATTACTTTTTTTTTTTTGGACAAGATCATTTTGTGTTACTCACCAATCAGGCTTAGTGCCTAGTTTACTTCCTTAGGGGGTACTCCTCCACCTTCCTGAAAATCTCAGTAATCACCAAGGTTTAAATTAATGTCAAAATATCAAATGGTCAATCATGGTATAAAGCCTACAATTAAAGTCAGTATTATGTGGTACCTTGACAGCTGGTGGGTTTTAATGGCCTCAAAAAGCCTAAGCCAATTTTTTTTCTCCTTTGTCTGGTCCTATGGGTGGAGTCCCTTAGCCAAACAAGCCTCCTTATAAAGAAAACTAGACACAGTTCCTCCTTATTCCAGACAAGTGGGTTTGCAAATTAAACCAGAGAATTATTCAAACGAGCCAATTATATCCAGTCGGTGTTGTGGAAGCCAGGCGACATCTCACCCTCTTGATCCTGCAAATCATGTACCGCACTGACCCTCACTTTCACTCTGTTCCCCAAATGCAGCTCTGTGTGACCCTGCATGGAGCAGTGTCCTCCTCCCCTGGGGCTGCGAGTACGTGACTATTAAATTGCTCTGTATCTCCTCTGTCCCATATTGGGTGGCTTGTGTTTGTCCTTTCCCTCAACTAGCGTGTGAATCCCCAATAGAGATAGCAGGACATGGTTGAAACAGTAGGAACGGGGGGTGGGGGGGAGAGGAAGAAATGTATGGAAAAAATAAGCTAGAATCATAAGCATAAGATTTAAACATTAAAAGAAAATGTGGCATTTTCTCTCCAATAATCAAGGACCTATATTTCCTATATTTGTTGTTAGGTCATTGATCTTAGAGCACACATTTTTTTCCCACTACACAAAGTATGAGTATTGTTTCCTAAACATTTCTCAGTTGATGAATTACTTTATTGGTTTTTAAGATACACTACTGTATCATTTTTACAATATATTTCTATTATTTTGGGGAGTCGGGGAAACTGCGCAGTGAATTTTTTAATGGTATTTAAAATATAATAAATACATTCCAAGAAGAAAGTTCACTCAGCATCACTAGCTATAAAATAAAAGTCAAGGCGCTTTCATTTACATGAGCATCATCCTTACGGTCTCTGCCATGAGCATTTTACCAGGGATGTCAACACAGCCCTCTCAGCAACGTCGGAAGAAGTCTCGTTCAGAAAGTATTGGTTCCGTTATGAAACACTTGAAAATGCTTTGATAGTAAAAGTTTACTTCCTAACCTAAGGAATTATATTTAGAATTTATATGTAAATATAAATATATGTATGTAAAGGAGTGGGCAAAAGTAGGTTTACACTTGTGAGTACAAGAAGGTTTATTCTTGTAGTATTATTTATTAATTACTGTATTATTTATTTATACGACTTGTCTTCTTATTAGTAGTATTACTGTTATTCTTTTGAATACTTGCTTATGATTTATCTTTCAGGTGAAGATGGCTAGTATTTCAACCTACTTTTGCCCACCCCTATATGGATTGCGTTTTCCATAAGTACATAGTAAAGAAATACAGTTCAAAATATTGCATGTAAAACGCATGCAGTGTTTTACATGCAATAAACACATTGCATGTGTTTATTGCATTATGTTTATTGCGTGTAAAACATATTGCATATTGCAATGAGGATTCCCCTTTCTCATGCTCACTTTCATTTGTGATGTTACATAGAAGAAAGGGGAAAGGCTTTCTAATAGGCTCCAGATAAATCTTTTCTAAAGGGAAATCAATACAGATACATTATAACTATGGCAGAACCCTGGTTATAAGGGTTCTTTAGTATAGCATCCCACCCTTGTTAACAGTACAAAGAATGAATATCTTTTTTCCCTTTAGCTCCTCTAAGAACTCTAAATTGCTAGTGAACTACCTTCTAAATCAAAATTATAATTAGAATGCTCTACATTTCTGTAGATGACAAAGAGAAATCACAAATAAATTAATCAATAAAAATTAATTGCTGAATTCTTGATTATGTGTTTGCTGTTAAAAAATTACAATATCTAACTTGTAAAGTACAGAAATCTTGGTATAATAAAGAATACAATGAGGCACACCTCTGTTCATTTTGTTCTCTAATCTAAATGTTGTCTTTGAGTTTTGAATGAAAATCTTATAACATGATAGTAACTAAAAGTTCAAAGGCATCAAAGGGCAATGATGTTTCAATAAAACTTTTAAAAAGCCTGGTAAATTCTAAATAATATGGTGTGCCCTTTAAATAGGCCCTTTTTATAATGTACAGGTATACCTTGGTATCCATGAAGGACTGGTTCCCGGACACCTGTAGATACTAATATCCAATGATACTCAAGTTCCTTATAAAAAAATTGGGTAGTATTTGAGTATAACCTAAGGACGTTCCCTCACATACTTTGAATCATCTCTAGATTACTTATAATACCTAGTGCAATGTAAGTTCTGTATAGCTAGTTGTTATACTCTATTGTTTAGGGAACAACAAAAAGAAAATAAAAGTGTGTACATGTTCAGTACAGGCCCAAACATCATAGGCCCAATTACATAGTCCATGTTAGCAACAACGTAACATTTTTTCAGAATATTTCCTAACAGTGGTCGGTTGAATCCATGGATGCGGAACCCACAGATGCAGAGAGCTGAATATACTGTCTTTATTTTTGACCACTAAGAATAAATAATTTTCAGGGAAACTTGAGTAAATTAATCTCATCATATTGTGCATTATAAGATTTTAATATATGGCAACAATTGTTTTTATTAGGCAAGGGGAAAGTGTAATGACTGGGGCCAAGAAAGTATCTCAAATTAATTAGATGCACTTATTTTAATTTTGGATAGATAAAACATACTTTATCTCATTCATCAGGACTAGAAGTGGGCAAAGTATGGCCCACCTGCCAAATCCGGCCCACCAATTATTTTTATAGTGAAGACACACTGAAGCACAAGTGTGACCCCTCATTGGTGCACTGTCTAAGGCTGCCTTCACTACAGGGCAGAGCTGGGCAGTTCTCGTAGATCATATGGCCTGTGAAGACAAACATTTTACTATCTGGCCATTTTCAAAAAGTTCGTTGACCCCTTATCTAGACCATTAAGTTAGATCAAATATCTTTGATAAGTGGGATCTAAATGCCCACTGCATTTTTATTTATATACTTGGATCCCACATTTGTGATTCACTGCCCCTCATCTCTGTATCCTAGTCACATTATAGTCAAAGGAAAAGTTTGGGCTTGTGTCCTGGAATGGAGACATTTTTCATTTTACTAAACCACATAATAAATAATGGTTTTCCAAAAATATATGGGTCACTGATCTTAGATAAATTTTAATAGGATTTTGTCAAAATAAGAGAAAATAAGGATCAATTGTTCCTGTTGATTGATCTCACATGGTATGGAATACTATCTCTTTCCCTCGAATTTTCAGATCAATTCAGTACATTATGTGTTTATAAATACACATAAAATAAAAATTATACTGATGAAAAATAATATATTAAAACAGCTTGTAATGGAAGGTACAAAAGCATCACGACCTTGAACTTTCATTACTGTAGTACGGATAAAGACATTCAGAAGGCTGCCCTGACTGGTATGGCCCAGTGGATTGAGTGCGGCCTGCAAACCAGAGGGTCTCCAGTTCAATCCCAGTCAGGTCATATGCCTGGGTTGCAGACCAGGTCTCTAGTAGGGGCATGTGAGAGGCAACCACAAACTGATGTTTCTCCCCCTCTCTTTCTCCATCCCTCCCCCTTCCTAAAAATAAATATATAAAATCTTTAAAAAAAGAAATTCAGAAGGCTAACTTAGAAAATATTGGTAAGTTCTATCGTGTTTGCTCAAAGTCAAGTTTAAAACTGTGGGGTAAAAAGATATTGGGGGAAGTTTCTGATGTATATCTGACATGTGTATGAATGTAGCCCTCAGTTAAGCTAGGTTACAAATAGTAATAAGCATCATTCTGATTTATAGCCTTTTCTAATATAAGCTTTGGTGAAAGAAAAATAAACAATTTTTAGTTGTCAAGTTGTATATAGCCAATGGCATATTGTCATTTACTTTAATTCCTGAGGGATGACAGGAACTCTATCTATGATAATCTATCCCTGTTATTTTATTATTATAATTAATCTTATAGCCTGAAAGATAATGGGATGCGTTGTTCTAAGAAAAAATATATTGTAAGAGAATCAGAGTATTTAATTAACTAATAAATATTTAAAATGCATATTTAAAGAGAATTTTGTTAACTGTGTAGTTATATAAATTTTGTAATTTGTGTAAACATAATTTAAAGCATTATTTAACTGGCCATAATTCACATAGCAAAAATAAAGTGTTGCTCAGCAAAGCACATGGAACTTCTGGCATGAAAATAAGAAGGCACAGTTCTGACATACTTTCAAAGACAAAAAAATAAAGAAATAAATGAGAGGAAATACAATACCAGCATAGTGCAGAGCATAAAAATGCCTGTGAATAAATAAAGGCACTTTGGAATTGCAAATAAAATGTATTCACAAACAGGAGATCCCCAGACTCTCTTCAGCATTGCATCTGCTCTTTTTTTTTTTTTTTTTTGGCTATCTTAGTGGTGAAAGCAGTAGTTAAAACACGCCTCTCCCATCTATAGGAATCACTGAATGGAGTGCAGTAGAGCTGATGAACTTCATTTACTGAGGACATCCCCAGGGTCAACTCGAGTGGGACTAGCTGCTGCATTCTTGCTCCTCACTCATGCGCTCACGAAGAGGATTTAGTGACCAGTGACTGCAGAATAGAAGGACCCAATTGTTCACACACCCCATGGACTGGTTTTCACTTTGAAAGTATTTTGACTCCTTGAAAAAGATAAATCTATCCTAAATCTATTAAAGTATGCCATAGACATATACGTTTTTAAAGTATTCAGAGCAAGAACCAAAGCCAATTAGAAGGAAAATCTCAAAAAGATAATTCAAGCAAGAACAGAATAGGTAAAAATGGTGCCATTCACCTAAAGTGACTTTGGTGACAATAAACACATACCGAGATACACAAGGACTGGTGTGTTTGCTACAAAATCAGTCTCATTAGCAGATACATATGAACATATTTTCACACCTCATATACTTCTGAATTCAAATCATAAGACTGTCTGCTCCAATTAATGAAAGGCAGATTATAAAGGGAAAGAGGAGCACCTAGAGAATTATATTAGAACAACAAAGCTATTAGTAACATTTAGCACTGAAGCACTGAAGTGTTTTAAGTAACAAGCACTGTTACTTTTCTAGTCCATGTTCTAAAGACAAAATGAAACCTTTAAGCATATTTGCAACATTAATAGCTGAAGAGGTTTAGGGAAAATAAAAACCAATATCTACTCTAATATTTAATCATCACCTTCTTTGGTTGTCTCGCCAATGATTTTTTAAAAAGCAGATGTCAATTATATCAAGAGAATTCTGTGTAAAGAAAATAAATAGCCTTTGGCCAATGGGATATTCACTGAAATGAGAATATCTGACCCTAACTCAACTAATTATATTATTTGACCTTCCAATTGTAAAAGTACCCTCATCCTTAAAAAAAAAATAACTAGAGTATGTTTCTATCTGTTGAAGTTTCCATCCTGATTCACTTCTTTTCTAGACTAGATATTAACACAATCAACATAATTTTCCCTAGATTCCTATTTACCGGTTTGCACAGTGCTCTAAATAAACAATGCTTCATTTACCAGGAAAAAGAACCCCACAGTGTCTATCAAGGCTGAAGGCACTGACATACAACATTTCATTTGGAGATCCAGTTAATGAAAATAATTCTGGGGCACACTGATTTCTTATTGGTATTCACTGCTGAAGAAAGCAGTTTAGGGCTTGATAGTACATCCAAAGAAAACCAAGGCCCTGTTGAGTGGTAAAATAGAACTAATAGAGTGATCAAAATACTCCTTTAAAGTTTTATATATGCATAATCGTGTTTCTCTCTGTGTGTAGGCGGTGAATACTAAGTTAGACAAAGAAAATTGATCATTTTTAAAAATTGTATAGACTTTCTAGTCTTAATTACTCACTGAAGTTATATATCATGTAGTTAGAATTTATAATTGTAGAAACTGAAGCAGTATAGTCTTCTTAACTATAGTTGCAATGCTGTTCAGCAGATCTCTAGAATGCCTTTGTCTTGGATAACTGAAACTCTGCACCAATCAAACCACATATCCATTCCCCCTACTAACTGAGCTTCCATACCTTGGCCACTGTGAATAATACCACAGCAGACATGGGGCAAAAGTCTTGAACAGACATTTCTCCAAAATATACAAATGCCCAACAAGTAGAGAAAAGATGGTTAATATCACTAATCATCAGAGAAGTTAAAATAAAAATAGTAGTGAGCTATCTCCTCATGCCAGTTAGGATGAATAGCATAAAACAAAAAATAAAATAAAATAACAAGTTTTTGCAAAACTGTGAAGATATTGGAACCATCATACACTATTGATAGTGATGTAAAATGATGCAGCTCCTGTGAAAAACAGTGTTTCCTCAAAAAAAAATTTGCCATACCTCACTTGCGGGTATATATCTAGACCAACTCTTTCAGAAAACAGCAGATATAAAAGCAATTCCAATACCAAAACCATAGAATGATATTCCAAAAAATAAAAATATTCACAGACCAATAATTGTTATGAATATAGACACAAAAATTCAAACAAAATAGTAAATAAAATTGGAAACATATTAAAAAGATTAATTTTTGCCTGGCCGGTGTAGCTCAGTGGATTGAGCACAGGCTGGGAACCAGAGGGTCCCGGTTCGATTCCCAGTCGGGGCACATGCCTGGGTTGCGGGCCAGGTCCCCGGTGAGGACCATGTGAGAGGCAACCATACATTGCTTTCTCCCTCTCTTTCTCTCCCTTCTCCTCACTCTAAAAATAAATAAATAAAATCTAAAAAAAAAAAAAAAGATTAATGTTTTAACCTTTGGGGCTTATACAAGAAATATAAAGTTAATTTAACACTCAGAATCAATCAGTGCTTTTTTACCATATTAACAGAATAAAAAAGGAACATAATCATTTCTGTAGACACAGAAAAAACTCATTAAAAAAAGCGAGATAATCATGCAAATATTTGCAGCACCCTAGAAATATCGAGTTGGCTAAAAAGTTCATATTTTTTGTAAAATAAAAGACACATTTTTCATTTTTACCAATAATGTATTGATCTGCATATTTTGAGTATGTCAGCCAACTCCTGCATGGTATATTGATTGTTCTTAATTACTGTCTTGATTTGATGGCTGTCAGCTTCAACTGGTCTGACCACAGAGCATCTTCCCACGAGAAATCTCCAGCAGAAACTTCACAAACCACGTTTGATACATTGGATCAGTCACAGCACCTTCTCCATGCACTGAACACTTTTTTTTTTTTGCATTTTAGCTGGGTTTTCACTTTTCATGAAACAATAACACATAATATGCCAAAAACATTGCATATGTTCTTCCATCTTCAATATTAAAATAGCTACAAAAAATTCACCAATTTTGATAAGATTTCCTATTTTATTTTATTATTTTGTATAATTTCTTTTAAATGCACACTAATATGAAAACTGTCAAAATATAATCTAACAAAATTTTTTTGAACAAAGTTAAAGACAACTAAGTGCCACTGGAGCCATTGTACAGGAAAAACAAGCAAAATTGAAGTTTTTGGCCAACCTAATAGATAAGAATTTACTCAATCTAATAAAAAATATACATATACACAAAAATCCTGTAAAAAGTATTAATTTAATGGTTAAATATTGATATCTTCCCCGATATTAAAATAAAAAGGCATGAATGCACAGTCTGAACATTTTACTCAACATTGTTCTAGAGCTTCTGCATGTTTTCCTATGGTAAGGGGATAAAATCATAAAAATCAGATAAAAAATTAAACTTTCTATTGGCAGATTACATAATAATAATTTACACAGAAAATCTTTAGGGTTTTAAAATATACTTGAACTGATAAGAGAACTCAAGCAAGCTTGCAGACAAGGTAATATTTCTATACTGGCAAGCAGAGAAACTTAGAAAACTAATTTAGAAAAATAATTCCACTTATGTTAGCATTAGAACCACCAACATTTAGGAATTTAGCAAAAGATGTACAATACACTAAAAATTAAAACATAGAACTTAGAACATAGTTGAAACAAATTAAAGCAGGCATAAATAAATTAATTGATTAGATATAATACCAAATCTTCTAATCAATATTCGAACTACTTAACAAGGGTTTGCAAGGTACAACCCATGGTCCAAATGAGGCCTTAACCTGCTTTTGTGAATAAATGTACGGAACACGACCCCTCTGGCTCATTTACATATTTTCCAAGGCCTCTTCCGCGCTGCAACTGCGGAGCTGCGTATGCAGCGGAGGCACATGGCCCGCTTAACCTAAAATGGAGACTATCTGGCCTTTTATAGAAAATGGGTCCTGATCCTCTGCATAGTAGATTACAACTGACTTTTGTATATTACCCTTCTATCCTGTGGCCTTGCTAAATTCACTTATCATTTCTAATAGCTGTTCTCCTGAGTCCCCAGAGGAGTGCTGGCCCTGCTGGAAGAAGAAGGTATTAGGCCATGAAGTCGCTGCTGGACCTAGTGAGCACATCTGAACAGTCACCAGGAGATGAGCGGTGGCCATAGACCTTTGGAGGGTTTAACAAGGAGGAGTAGAACATAAGTTTCATAGTGGAAAATGTGTCACTAGGTGGACTCCACCCAGGGAGATGGGAGCTAAATCCATGATAAAGAGCTCATGACACAGTATTGGCATGCTGCTAACAAGACACTATGTTCTAGGCATCGGTATATGCATCAGTTCCTTTTGTCCCCAAGTCCCACCGTGGTGATTCCAACCAGTCCAGAAGGAGGTACATATGCATTGGCTTTGCATTGCAGCTGAGGGACATGCAATTTGAGGAACCTGCCATCATACAGCAAATGATAAGCGAGCCTGCTCCTTGTTCCGGAAAGAACATGATCTCATTTCCCAAGCGCGTTTCTTAAAAATACAACACTGACAAAGGCACAGAGTAGAGTGGTCAGAGCCTTGCACTGTTTCAATAACACACAGAGGCACTCAAGTCCATAACAAATTGCCTTAGGCTGAGAAGTTTGAACAACAGAAATGCACCTTTTTATAAATTTAGAGGCTGAAAGTCTGACATCGTGGTGTGAGCATGGTTGGGATGGCTTGCTTTGGTCAGAACTCTTTTCCTGGACTGCAGACAGCTACCCTCTTGCTGTGATCTCATAGGGTAGGTAGGCCGGGAAGGGTGGGAGAGAGAGGGAGAGCGAGAGGGAGGGGGGCAAGCTCTCTAGTGTCTCACCCATCACGTGGGTCCCCTCTCCTCCCCTCACCTCTCTGCTTACTTCTCCATGGCCCCACATCCAAATACCATCTCCTCGCATTTAGAGCTTAACATGTGAATCCTTCAGGGTCGCAATTCAGTCCATGGCAAGGCCTTTCCCAACACTGAGAGATTAAATTAAAGCACCTCAAAATAATCCCTTGGATTTAGCAACTATGAATAGTAGTACCTTGGAGTTAACTTTCTGTGGTGTTTGTGGGCAGAAGTCAGATTAGAAGGGAATGAGATGTGAATGGGAGGTAGAGAAAGCAGAGCCAGAATATCAATTTAGAAAATAACTTTCAGTCCAATGTGCCCATGGACTTGATTTTATTTTTAATTTTATTAATTTTATTATTTTCTAACACTTTCAAAGTTACAGACAAAAATGACTTTCAGTGATGATAATTTCAAAAGTTTCTATGTGAATATCATTTCAATTAATAAAGCATTCACATTTTGCAGCACAGCTCAAGATTTAAAGGAACACCTTTTACCCTTTGTTGTTCCTCTGTTTTATTTGGATACTTTGGAGTACATAGCATACTTTGTAATGACTATTTGCTAGTTAAGTCCACATAAGAAAGCAAAACACCATCACTTATTTTGCATCTCCTACTTTTTAGGCTCAACATTTTTATCTCTTTTAATCCTCATAGCCATCCTGTGACAGGTTTTAGTTGTTGTTTATTACCATTTTACTTACTCCATTAACACGCGGCAGAGTTGGACTGGAAAGCCCATCGCTGTCATTCCTAGCCTAATGTTTTTCCCACTACATATGCTGCCTTGGAGGAAAACGGCATAGCTTATCCACTGAGCACCAAGAAAATCAACTACTTAAAGACTGAAAAGGGAGAGGAAAAGGAAGCTCCGAGATCACTGTAGCGGCATTCTCAGATGGCTAACACTATGATCATTGACAAAAAGAGGAAAATTTATAGGCTTTATCATTTTTATTTTCCACAAAAATAAAGTATGTCACTTTATAATCAGCAAGAAGCTCTCTAGCATTAAAATTTAGGACTCCAGCCAAAAAGAGTCACAAATTAGTATACAAAGATTATGTTTTACTTATTAACCATTATGAAAAATTCTGAATTTAAAATACCTACTCTTCAATTTTAATTAAAGGAGTCTTTGCTAGAGCTTTGAAGGGATAATCAGCAAAGTGGATTAGCTAACACATAACAGGGAGAATGGTTCCCCCACCCCCACAGATATGAGAAACATTGTGGCTTGTGACAATACTGAAATTCACAAAAGAGAATTGTTGAGTAATTCTGTCAGATCAATTCTAGGGTCTCTATCAAGGGATATGATTGGAAGGATTAACTTGTTCATACATTGTTTTTCTCTCTCTCAGTGGTTCTTTCATATATTGAGAGATTACATAATTTCTCATACACTGAGACAATAAAAACTTGTATCAGGTAATTGGAGATACAGTCTGATACAGAGTAATTATTTTGGATTCAAACACAACAGTGTTTAAATTCCTGATCTTCAATTTATAAGATGTGTAATATTTGAAAAATTACCCCGTAAATGTTGGTTTCTTCATGCATGCAATGTGTATGCTAAACACTAACGTATTTCATTAGGGTAAGAAAATATTACCATTAGCATGCTGTAAGTGCAATAAATGCCCTCCTTGTTCAACATTATTACAAGAGTGATTCAAATATGTTCTCTTACTACAGATCAAGTAGCTCAGAGACTTACTCGAAATCACTCTCTAGATGATTCTTGCCTCCTCCTGAGTGATAGATTGAAAAAACATTCTCTCTAAAATACAGAAAATATTAAATATGAGACAGCAAGGCACCTGTCAATAGAAGATATTATCACCTTTCAACTTCATTTTTGGTGTGTCAAGATAAAGGAACTGAGAATTCTTGAGGGGAACGAAATTCTTTTACAAGTGTCTATTCTAAAAAGATAGGTCAGCATAAATGAATTTTTAATGGGTTGAATAATGATTTTCCGTATGCCCTCCTCTGAGTGCTTTCTGAAGAAAATTAGGACCGCATCTTGTCTCCTCATAGTAAGATTAGACATACGAAGAAAACAAAATGTGAGGCTTTTTTAGAATATAATGTTCTCTCCTTTTCTTTCTCTAAACCTCTTTTTTTTACCTGACAGCTTGATAATAAGTACTATTTGTTTTTAAATAACTCAAATATCTTTAAGAACAGGCCAGCATTTGTGAAACGTTGTCTGTCCAGAAGTATTCCCAGTCTGGTTCTGTCATTCTGGCTTACTGTGACTTCACAGACCTGCAAGTCCATTGCAATGGAGGACTGTCACACAGCTATATGTGTCACTAGTAAAATCCTGTAGCCGGCTAATGTATGAAACAGGACACATCACCAGAACCATTCTAAACTCAATGATTTTAATTAGGATCCTTTATTTCTCCTCATATTGTATTAACTAAAAAAATCATACTTCATGCATGTGTATGTAATTTTCTCTCTTAGGCTGCCTTGAAGAACAAAAATCTAAACAATTAGTGGACACGCACTGGGCTTCCAGGTAAAACTGCAGACAAGAGCATATGAATTTGCCTGCTCTGTTGCTTAAAATATAACAACCACCACAACAACAGCCAGGAGAATGGAAGAAAAGTGAACATCAAAAGATGATGGCGAATTTCCAGTAACGTCAAGAACAAGCAGAAACCAGTCTCAAAAGAGACTTGAAGCAGAGATGGGAACCAGCCTTTCTGCAAAGGCTTGGGGTGGCGACAAATTAACCCCCAAGGGCAGATGGTAGGTTAAGTGTGTGGGACAGGAACCTGCAGCAATTTCCTCTTAGGGGTTGTTGTTTAACAGACCTGTCTACTCATGCGTGGAGTTCCCCTCCTGGCAAAGGTCAGCTTCTCAGTTTCGCCTTGGAATTCCAAAAGCAACTGGGAGAGATCAGGAACATTTTATTGGGTGCTGATACTCCACAGAAGTTTTCTCCATGTTTTTGCACAAGGGATGAAGGTGCCTGATTATTGACCACAAATTTATATATTCTTTCTCCAAATATTCATTCAGGTAGTCTTCTTAGGTAATGGGATAAAGAAGTAAACTGAACTGGGAAAAATCCCAGGTATCCTGAATTGTATCTGCTGAAGGACCATGGGAGGGAAAGCCAATAAACCCACAAACAGAGTATAGCTACATATATGGGTAAGTGGTGTGGAGGAAATGAAGTAGGTCAGGGGGATAGGAAGTGTGTGAGGGCAGAGGGAGGGTTTTACAACCAATGAAAGCACCTCACTCACAAGTACAGCACTGCAGAGTGAACTTGCTGTTCAGAAGTAAGGCCTGTGTTGGAAACAGAACTAATTATATGACAGAAAATATTCATACTCGCTACCTACCATGTCAAAAATAAAAGAATAGAGAAAATTACTAGAAATTTGAAACACATAGACAACACATAAACAGAGAATCCAAATAAACAACTAAAATAACAAACTGAAAGAAAGCACAATAATTTAGAGGAGAGGGTGGGGTGTTTAAAACTCTCATTAGTAACATGAAAGTGATGCAGAGTTTTACACATGCTCTCACAACTTGAGCATGCTTCTGAAAGACTTAAAACAAAGAGGAATTTGATTTTGGTCCCCTTACGACCAAATTTTGGGTACATTTGGTCTCATGAAGAAAAAATGTACCGAATCCATTTCTGATAATAAACAGATTAATAGAAGAAAATTAAACAATAGAAGAAAATTAAACAAAATTAAATTAAAGTTGTATGGGAAAATAATTCTGGCCATAGAATGTTACATACAAACTCAATTGATTAAGGGAATTTGTAGACAAGCTAGCATTCACGTGTGTGCTATTTGAAAGACAAAATATTTTTTAAAAGATTTATTCCAACAAAACAAAAATAAAACTAAAAAAAGAACAATTCTCAAATTCCAAGAAACCTAGGCAGTCACCCAAAAGGGCAAAAAGTAGCGAGGTTCTGTTGGATTGTTTAGTATCACGCACAACCCTGGGTGGAGCAGAGAGTCAGGGCGTTTGAATCTGCACCAGGGCACCTTCAACATCCGTGCCTTTTCCACTGGGCAGTCAGCCCTCGGTGCCGTCACTCTGAGAGGTGAGGCAACATTCCCGCGTGGCAGCAGGTCCCTTGTGTGCACAGAGATAGAGTAATGATGGAACATTACTCATCAGAAGGACATTGATATGATGTGACCCAATTGCTGGCATTGAATATATTTTCAGAAATATTTATGAAGTCATGAAACCAATAAAGGTAAGACTATTTAGTGAACAATACTTTATTTTAACTCATGTGTTTCTTTTTGTCCTGTAGCATGTGCAATTTTAAAGCAAGGTTTATTGGTCAAAAGAACATTAACGATTTTTAAAAATCTATGTAAAAGCATCAGGGTTTTCAATAATCTCTTACATTGTAAGTGTCACTTACTAATTGGTTGTTCTATATCATGCTATTTTATGTTAGATAAAAACCTATTTAAAAGTTTGCCTATGACCCTCAACATGTGGGGATTACAATGTCAGTATGACCACATCTGAAATAACAATTATCTTTGTAAATGAACTGCATTGTTTTAAATTCAGAAAAGCAAAGCACTTTGATCTCTTCTAATAGTTTTTTTTTTCTTTTTCTTCTTTGGAATATAAATGAATTGTTCTTTTTAATATATTTAAAACAATCTAGTTTAAAGACACAGTTAAGCTCTATATATGCATAAAATAAATAAAACACATTCAATCTGTTATAGCAAAATTAATTTCCCATGGTGTGAAATTTTTAAAAAAAGCATAAAACTAGGAGTATAAAATTCTAGGGTTTGATCGCACACACATTTTCTATCATTCTTTGAATCCCTCATACATATATATATATGAGGGATTCAAAGAATGATAGAAAATGTGTGTGCGATCAAACCCTAGAATATATATATACACACACACACATATATATATATATATATATATATGCATATCCTAAATGACTCTCTTTTATAGGTCACTTTTATACATGTCACTTTTATATGCCATTTTTTAATTAATAAAAATAAAAAATAAAGGAGACAGAAAAAACAGACTTTGAAATATAACAAGAAGGAAAAAGAAAATTACTTACAAGGATTACTTTCATTTCACAGAAAGATCATTATAAAGACTATTTTGAAGTTCTTTGGCAATATTAAATTTTAGCAATTGTTATGATTAAATATTGTAGTATTTTTTAAGGTTTTATTTATTTATTTTTAGACAGAGGGGAAGGGTGGGAGAAAGAGAGGGAGAGAAACAACAATGTGTAATTGCCTCTCACACATGCCCTCCCCCCACCCTGGGGATCTGGCCCTCAACCCAGGCATTTGTCCTGACTGGGAATTGAACCAGTGACCCTTTGGTTCACAGGCTGGCGCTCAATCCACTGAGCCATACCAGCCAGGGCTAAATATTGCAGTATTTAAATAAAAAGAAGATCAGATAGAAGCCTTGGCATTTAAACACAAATGAAAGAAGCAAAAAACTCCTGAGTCTAATCTTACTGATGTGCTGCTGCTTTAGCTGTTTACGACATGTAAACAAATGTAGGTGGAAATAGAATACACAGTATTCAAAACTCTGATTTGGATAAAAAATAATGATACTCATCCTGGAACTTTTATATGCTATAATATTCCAGGATTATTTTTTGTTAGTTTAGTTTCACTTGTTAAAATATTAACCCCCTTTCCCCCAACCTACATCCTAACCTCTCTTCCTGAAAGCTAGAACCAAATCGTCCCTTCCTCCAGGTGCTACCTCCAGTTTTTAGGATGAATCTAAACATATAATCACTTTTTAGCTCACATTCTGTGGCTCAACATCTTAGCATACCTAAAGTTGTGCACCTTTTGGCGAAACAGGTTTCTGCACGTTCTAAGGACTAAATGCCTTAAGTAGCCTTGGCCTCAGTTATAAATACAGTTGACAGCTTTATAAACAGCCTGGCAAACTGTCTTGTTCTCTCTGTTCTTAAGACTTGGCCTTGGTCTCACCAGTTCCTCTTAAATGAATTAAGGACCTATTCTCGAATATTTTTCTTTTTCTTAATGCCTTATATACTGTCTGACCTGCTCTTTAATGCAGATTGTTTGCCTCATGATTTTCAAATATCGTACCTTGTAAAGTCCCAGTCTGTTGATATTTGAGCTATTGGAACACTCCATGAAATCATCTTAGCCCACATGTCACCTTCTTACTTGAATTCATTCAGTTTTTATTATTTCCCATAGATATAATTCTTGCTTGGCTAACAAAGAAGTCCCCCCTTTTTTAGAGAGTGAAAGTAATTTATAATACTTAAACTTTAAACGACACCACCTTTGGTTTTATCCTACAGAAAATAATTGAACAAAGTCTGTTAAAATCTCAAGATATGCCAGTCCCTGACTATGCATTCACATGCATTCAGACATTCATGGAACAAAAACAAAATTTTTAAAATGGCTTTCTTTAAACATTCGTGAGAGCATTTCTCATGCAGGATTATGAATTTTAGGGTATATACTGTGAGCTTATCATAGAAGTAAAAAGCACTATTATATAGCATATTCTTTGTAGTATTAATCTAATGGAATTTTTCTTGCAGTACAAAAATAAATTGGGTGGCTTTAAAGATAATAAACCTGAACCAAATAGCAATGAAACTAAACAATACAAACTAGGGACAGTCCTTTCTTCTTACAACTCACTATCTTGCTGGGTTTTAATGATATTCTCCTCTCGGGTAATAGGGATCCATTCAAGGGAACAAACCATACAGGTATTTCAAATGGAGGGAATTTAATACAGAAGCTGATTACAATGATGTTAGCAGCTGAGAGAACCAACTGAGTAAGAAGAGGAATCTCAGGTTTTGTAATGGCACGAAACAGCTAAAATGACCAGCCCTGGAGAGGTAAGAGAAGGCACAGCGTTCTTACACTTTCGTGTGAAGCAAGCATAGCTGGCTTGGATCTTACGGGGAGTCACGCAGGCTGGCGCACAGAGCCCCGGAGGGCCTGGCGCTTCACGGCTGCTGCTCACACCAGTGAGATGACCCCAGCAGGCACGGCTAGCTTGGTTGGTGCCGGGAGTGAAGGAAGAAGCTGGGACCCCTCCCACAGTACAGTCATTTTCCAGGGCCTCCTTGGTAAGACTCTAAGAAGAACCTGGCTAACATGATAGTTGGGAGATGTGGTTTGCAGATGCCCAGGCCCCATATCAAATAAATCAAAGGGGGGAAGAAGGGCTGAGAGATGACATGCAAGTAACTGATACACAAGTGATGTGCATAGACAATATGTGACATAATGTATAACAGTGTGCCATTACATGTGCCAATCTGGCTCACCAGATTATGAAATTATGAGGCGTGGAGCTCAAATCCTATAGTTTGGGGCACAGGAATTTTCATTATGGTGTTCTTAACTATTTCTTCATTATATACTTTCACTATTGCAATAACCTTATCAAGATCAAATTTTCTTCATGCTCAAGTGTAAATTGCTGGTACTATATTCAATATTATTAAGAAAGGGACTATAATGACATAGACCAATTTAAAGTAACAACTAGATAATTTAAAAAGCAAAATATATTTGCATTCACCACAAAATGACCTTTTAAAATTTACAAAGTAAAATATGTATTGTTTTACTTTTTCTCCAGAGAAAATAAACAGTTATTGATTTGTTTTTAAAAAGCATCCATATTGCTATGATTTTTCAAAGTACTTCCCAAAGTAAATTAATAAACAACTTAAACATGCAATGCATCCATTTCCACTAATTTAAAGGATCAAAAAATTATTTTTGCTGGGGAGTTGTTCAAATAAGAAGGTGCCTCTCATCTCACTGCTTTCAAAAATCAGTGTCCTATTGAATTATTCATACCAAACAGCATTTCAACAGATTAGCAGAGTAAGAATAAAATAGATTTTATAAATATTCCAAACAATCTGACTACTGTTGGAAGACTTGTAAACAGTATGGATTATGAGATTTTAGTGCCATCTTCTGATGGAAGTAATTTAGGAGGAAAACAAATTGTTCAGAAGTTATGCAAAGGAAACTCTCTCAGCAGGTTTTACCTGTGTTTGAAAATGGAATGCTGGAGGAATATATGGAAATAAGTTACATTAGTAACACATACATAACTTCCTTACTGCTCTATTTCCTCAAACATGTTACTAGAATGGTGCTGATTTCCTTTTTGGCCATTTAAAACAATAACAACAACAACAGTTTCATACGCGCTGTAATAAATTGTAATATAACTAATTGGAAATATGCAGTGGTGCTTTTCTTTAATTTGGCAAAGTATTATAACATAATGATTTAGCTAACTGCAAAATGTATCAGTAAGGGTTTAATCTGGAGAATCATTACATATATTTAACATGAATACAAAGGCCTTCAGGTTCATTGTCCTGTTTCTGAAAAGTACTGTTCAAAATTCTTTTTACTTCTTTTGTTCTTAATACATAAACTCTGAAGGACAAGTTAATGAGACATTATTATCCCATTTTCAGGTGATTAAATTAGAATACATGAAATTGGAACCAACTAATGCCTGGCTCTGCCATAAGCTTGAATTATAATTTTATGCTAGTCATATTTGGATCCTTAGTTCAAAACGAGTTTGATGTTTCCTAAGGACCAGTTCCAGAACATCATGGCTGTGCACTCCTTCATAAATGTCTGAGTGACAAAGTGCTGGATTTCCCCCTTCAGCTCCTCAACTGTTTTTCTCACTTTTTTCAATTGTATGTTCAGCTGTGAGAAAGTCCATTTGTCTATGATATAATTCAAGATAGAAAACACAGTAAAGGGTAAAGGGAGTCAAATATATGGTGACAGAAGATGATTTGACTTTAGGTGGTAGGCACACAATGCAATATACAGATCATATATAACAAAAATGTACACTTGAAAGCTATATAATCTTATTAAACAATGTTATCCAATGAATTTAATAAAAAGAAAGAAAAATAAATAAGTACAAACATTGGGAAAATGATTATAAACTTCAAGCTCTGACACTCATGATTGCTGACAGCTTTACTGTCTGGAAAGTGTCCAAACCATGGAATGAATAGATGTTGATGTAATGCTCATCACAAATGTTAAACATTCCTTTTTCCGGTGCTTTTTCTTCGTTTTGCAGTTTTATCTTTAGCCTTTTCCTTTAATTGTGTCCCATAATCTCCCCAATCCTACTGAATGTTGATTTTAAAAAGTACCTAATGTGTTAAATTGAATTGTGAAAGATGGGCAAGGTTCACATACATTTCCAAGGTATACTTTCATTTTGATATTTTTTGTGACATTTTAAATGGTTGCCTCTGACTGTGCGAATTAGAAGCGTGACTTATGTATTCACACAGGAAAGCGTTTTCTCAGCCTTGAAAAAACAAAACTAGACAAAGGATGGTGAAAAGCACGTACTGTACCTTTGTGAAAATGTTAAAAAGTGATCTCTCTAGACTCATCACAAAGAAACATTTCTTTAGCTGAAAGGCCCTCTAACCGAGGACCTGGGCTTGGTGAGTGGAGCTGAAGGTCACTGTGCAGCGCTTAGACTGCAAAGCCATATGCTGCGACTCTAATTAATGGGGAAATCTGAGAATTTTGTTAGGTTTCTCAGCGTAATTGTGCCTGCGGCAGATATTTATAGTATCTTTGCCTATTTCTACTCTGCTAATCAGGCAACTGTGTTACTCTGGAATGTCCAGTGCTGTCCCAGGCCCCTCCTGCACCCATTCTACATCCTTTCTCTTGGCAATCTCACAATCTCCTCTGCGTCCGTGTGTTCAGTGCCCCAGATGCACCCACAGCTATATTTCTTCTTGGTTTGTAGAGTACCCCAGGTTGAAATGTGTTCCTTACCTTCTTGAAATCTGTTCTTGGAGGTCTCACATTCATTTTAAGCCCTCATCCCCCAAAACTCAACTTGTGATCTTCCTTCCAAGTCTGTTACTTTAGCAGTGGGTTTCATTTCAATACCTTGCCCCATTACCCACCTAAAAAAAATTAGAAGTAACCTTTGCTACTTCAACTGCTCTCTCCAAAACTTTACATTTATCTTCATCTCAGCTGCTACCATTGCCGTATGCCATCCTCATTTCTCACCGTGACTACGACTACGTTGTCTGAGTCTCCCCATGCTTCTGTCCATTTCCATCTACTCTCTTGATTTCTGTTGGAAGGTCTTCTAAACACAGAACTCTGGCCATGTTGCTTTCTTGCTCAGAACTCTGCCAAACTTTCCAATTGTCTGGAATACGTATGACTGGACTGTGCCCAGGGCTCCTCCTCAGGCACACCCCTCACTCTGTGTCTCTCTCTTCACCTTGGTGCTGGGCTTCCTCCAGTTCCCTGACCACAGTGTACTCTCACTCCAGGGCTTACCATTACATACAGTTCTCTCTGCCCAGAACATCCTACCCTTGCGCCTAACTGGTCCCTACTTTTCTTCACTTCTCAGCTGAAAAGTTACACTTCTGAGCCCGAGATTAAGTGGTTGTTCCCCCAACTTCTTAACTTCCAATACTATAAACTCTGATACTATACGTATATTGTTTCTTTCTTTAACATTTGCAGTTATTTGATTACTGTGTCTACCCTGACTGACTGTAAACATGCTGAGGACAGAGACCTTGTCTGCCAAGCATACAACAATGTCTCAAACATCATTCTTTGTCACTGCTACATCAGAGACACCCAGTAGCTATGGCTGATTATTACATTCATTCATTTACTCATTCTACAAATATTCATTTTAAAACTACTGTAAATAAGACAATGTGCTGTTCTGTCTATGAATGAATTCACTGAATATAATGCAAAGTACAGGCTGGAGTCAGTAAAATATGAAATATGACAGCCAACAAGTAGAACCACATTTTTACTATCTTTTATGTTGATTCTAATCAAACTAATTGTCATGTGATTATTGATAGTCCTGTTTTAAATTTCCCTACTTTAAATAGTTTGTGGTCTTTTCAGTTCATAGAAGATATTATAACCAATTGGGATACTACATTGCTTTCATGGTAAATATAGTTAAAATACTCAGAATGTTATTTAGTTTATATTATTTAGTCATTACAGTTTCAATATAATACCAATATTGTGTATTAATTAGCATACTGTATGTTTCACAGGTTTCTGTTGAACTTTGAACTTCCTCCATTTTTGCATCTAAATTATCTGCCATGTTTTAAATATTTTCAAAGGTTGTAAACTTCAAATTATAGTTAATTCAAGCAATATCTTTACAGCTACTTAAATTTTTTTAAAGAGGCATGCATTTTCTTTTAAAAATACCACTCCTACGTGGGACGAGGTGGCCGAGTGGTTAAGGCGATGGACTGCTAAAAATACCACTCCATTATCTGTGATGTTGGTAAAATAAATTAATGTTCTCCACCAAAGTATTTTTCTAAATCTTTTCTGAGCAATACTTCCCAACTTTTATCCTATGCTAAAAATACTTTGTTCCATCACTGAGTTCATATTTTCACAATTTTCACTTTCTACCTCTAGATACTTTTTTCCCAAATTTTCTATGGAATGTGAAAATCAGTTAAATCTGTTAGTAATAAATATAATACTGAAACAGTTTTCTTGGCTTTATGCGAATCACTAAAGATTTTTACTAATTAAAATGTTAGGCTGCTTAGATTACTTTATAAGCAGATATTACCCATACAAGATGTGAGATAAGACACCTACTAAATTAAGAAAATTCTTGATAGTGCAAATCAGCAAATCATCTACTTTTCAGTAATAAGCTTCAGAAAATTAAACTAAAATTCAGATGTTAGAAATGGCAGGATATCCATAATATCCTGTGCTGATTACTGAAATGCATATATTTGGGGAAATCTATTACCAGCAGATTAATTTTCTAATGTTTCCTTATTATAATATGAGCTTGTTCAAACATTTGAAATTGAGATCGAGTCTTCAACAAGATAAACTTATGCAAATCAGTCACATCTTATAACATAGCAGATTGCATTGTTTATTAAGAATTAAGAGGCTTACATATATCAATGTTCAGAATGTCACCAGTCTTCAGTGAAGATAGTTTACTATAAGAGTCTTAAATATGTAAACAAGCACATCCAAATTATTATATACATGTAACCTATTTATATACGATGGGCTGATTATGACGTTATGACATTACTCTAGGGAAGTGCACAAGGCAAAGCTGCTAAAGTGTTTACCTTATCACCAAAAACTGTGTTCATGTTACATTCCTGGACTTGTGTTTTTAGAATTACCACATGAGTGCTTTGCCTCTAGGGTCTTTTGCGATTTCCTATATCAGAAAAGAGAATATTTATGAAAAGATGCTCAGCATCACTAGCCATCAAACAGATGCAAATTAAAACCACAATGAGATACCACCTCACACTGGTCAGAATGGCCATCATCAACAAAGCAACAGATAACTGTTGGAGGGGATGTGGAGAAAAGGGAACCCTACTGCACTGTTGGTGGGAATGCAGACTGGTGCAGCCATTGTGGAAAACAGTATGGAAATTCCTCAGAAAAATGAAAATGGAACTGCCTTTCGACCCAGCAATTCCACTACTGGGATTATACCCTAAGAATCCTGAAAAACCAATTCAAAAAAACCTATGCACTCCAATGTTCATAGCAGCACAATTCACAATCGCCAAGTGCTGGAAACAACCTAAGTGCCCATCCACAAATGAATTAATCAAGAAACTATGGTACATTTACACAATGGAATTCTATGCAGCAGAAAGGAAGAAGGAACTTATACCCTTTGCAACAGCATGGATGGAACTGGAGAGCATTATGCTAAGTGAAGTAAGCCAGGCAGTGAGGGACAAATACCATATGATCTCACCTTTAACTGGAACATAATCAACAAAAGCAGAAAGCAAGCAAAACATAACCAGAGACACTGAAATTAAGAACAGTCTAACAATAGCCAGGGGAGAGGGGACAATGAGGAGAAGGGTTTTCAGGAGCCACTCTAGAGGACACATGGACAGAACCAAGGGGGAGGGCGGAAGCAGGGGAGGGAGTGGGTTTGGAGGGGGTGAGGAGAGGGGAGGGGATGCAGACAACTGTAATTGAACAACAATAAAGTAATTAAAAAAAGAAAAGAGAATATTTATATTTTAATCACCAAAAGCATTCTTGATAATAATGCTTCTTTCTCAAACAAAAATATAAAAAAATATAAAGTAAACCAAACAAAAATATAATTTTCATCAAAATGATTTATATAATTAGATAAGACACAATAAATAAATGTTAAATGATCGTAAGAAACCAATTTAGACTACAAACCTTAAAATAAAAAGTTTTAATCTTGTTTCTGTAGGAACCTTAACTAGTTTCTTTAAAGGAAAATATGTGATCTATGATTCTTACTAAAATAGAAACAATAAAATATTTGCACTATCTTTCTTCACCCAAATTTTCTAATCAGGGCCCTAACAGAGAACAGAAGTACAGGCAGTCTTCACTTTGTTCTGTAATCTTTAAAAATTTTTGTTAAATATTAAAAAACTTTTTATATTTTACTATTAATGCATCAAAATGAAGTACAATAAAGCTGTGTTTATTTAGTGCACTATAATCTAGAACATTAAAAACACTAAGAGTTAGTGTTTTATTGTAAAACATTTATCAAAATAATTTAATAGCTTACCTTCCTCCTGTTATTATATAACTTTAAAAATAAAACTGAGCAAGTATCTTTTCAAGGCCTTGAAGAGTTGTCATACACTTTTTCAAAAGTTTGGATAGGTTCCCACCATTTTATCCTTTGAACTTTCCAATGTCATGAAATGTCTCCGTGATTTCCTTTTATGTGAAGCTAAGTGCCAATGTCACTTCCTCTGTGATATCCTCATCTTTTTATCTCATCCATTTCCTCGCTTATGTCAATGGTTGCCCCTTCCTTAAGTTCCTCCGGCTCCACATCAAGTCCTCCCAGGGGGAGCAAGGCCAACATCTCACAGCCCTCTATATCTGAGTCCATCTACATTCAATTTGCTTTTCACTTTCACTTATTTTTTATCACTTTATTTTTAATCACTTTTATTTTTTTTCTCCTTTTTTTTTTTTTTTTTTTGGCTGCATTTTTATCTTTGTTGGCTCATTTTCTTTTTGGATTATCCAATTTTTTAACATGCTAAGTGGGTTTATCACTGGGAGCAAGAATGCAACAAAAATGCATGCTTTGTTGTCTGTGAGTGAAAACTGAATCAGAAATAATACATGGGAGATTGGCTTAATTAATACAGAAATAGCATTTGCTAAAGTTCAATACTTACAAGTGGTTTAAAAATATCTCTCAACAACAAAGGCAGAACAAACTGTCTATACTGGGGAAATAAAATATACAAAAATGGTAATGGATCTAAAGTTTACACGAAGAGACAAAAGACACAGAATAACCTATTCAATATTAAGGGAGAAGAACAATGTCACAGGACTGACCCTACCCACCTTCAAGTCTTACTGTAAAGTACTATACAGTGAGCAGGACAGTGTAACATTGGCAAAAGGATAGACAAATAGGTCCGTGGAACAAAAAAGAGAGACTAGCAGTAGACCCACAGAAATAAGCTAACTGATCTGTGAAAAAGAAGCCAAGGCAATGCAGTGGAACAAAGGTAGTCTGTTCAACAAAAGTGTTGAAACACTTAGACATTCATATCCCCCCAAATTAATTGAGAAATCATATAGTCTTGACAAAAAATAACCCAAAATTATCATAGATCATATACTTGAAATGGATTAAAGACTTAAATGTGAAACTCAAAGCTATAAAAATCCTAGAAGAAAACATAGGCACTGAAATCTTGCATGTTTCTCACAGTAATATCTTTTCTAATGTACCCCTCAAGCAAAGGAAACAAAAGAAAAATAAACAAATGGGACTACATCAGACTGAAAATATTTTGCACAGTAAAGAAAACTATCAAAAATATTAAAAGGTAACCCACTGAGTAGGAAAACATATTTCCCAATGATACTTCTGGTAAGGGGTTAATACCCAAAATTGAAAAAGAATTTATAAAACTCAACACCAAAAAAAAACCCCCAGACAATCCAATCAAAAAATGGGCAAAGGGTCTGAATAAACACTTCTCCAAAGACGCCATATGGATGGCCAACAGACATATGAAAAGATGCTCAACCTCACTAATCATCAGAGAAATGAAAATTAAAACCATAATGAGATATCACCTTACACCTGTCAGAATAGCTATCATCAGTAAGTCAGCAAACGACTAGTGCTGGAGAGGACGTGGAGAAACGGGAGCCCTCGTGCACTGTTAGTGGGAACGCAGACTGGTGCAGTCACTGTGGAAAACAGTATGGAGTTACCTCAGAAAATTAAAGTTCGAACTCCATTATGACCCAGCAAATCCACTGCTGGGAATATATCCAAAGAAACCCAAACCACTAATTCAAAAGTATATGTACTGTTTTAAATGGACTTATCAGTAGGCTTAATACAGTGAATGTAGGAATTGTCAATGGGAACTAGTTAGTGAACTAGTTAGTGAACATCACCAATATGAAACAGAAGGAAAAAAAAATTATAGAACATCAAAAGGGTGTGAAACCACATGAGAATATGCTAACATATTTCTAATTGAAATAGTAGAAAGAGAACACAGATAGAACAGAAGAAATATTTAAATAAGAAATGTCTAAAATTTTTCCAAATTAATGATAGATAACAAACCATAGTTTTAAGGAACACAAAGAAAAAACTATGTCTAGATATGTTATCTCCCAACTGCTGCAAAACAAAACCAAAAGGCAGGCAGATTTTTAAAAATGAATTTTATAGAGGAACAAAGTTTAACTAATTACAATTGACTTTTTTCCCAGAAATTATACAAGGAAGCAGACAGTGAAAAGATCCTTTTAAAATGTTGAAAGAAAAATACTGTCAATGCATAATTCCATATCAGTAACAATATCACATAAAAAAAGAAAAGATAGTGTTATTTTTTTTCAGATAAAAAAAAAACTGAGAGAATCCATTGCCTGTTGACCTGTACCAAAATGTATATTTAAAAGTTATTTAGACAAAAGTATTATGATACAAGACAGAAACTTAAAACTACACACACAAAAAGTGAAGAGTCCGAGAAAAGACCACAGAGGAAATGCAAGTTTTAATTACTCTAATGAGATATTTATTATGTTACACCATGCGAAAGACTATACAGAAATAAATATGTGGATACTGAAAGACGGCTGAACTTAATGTAGGGAAGCGGTCCTCACTAATGTACTCACTCGTCCCCATGACGACCCAAGTGACCAAGTTTTTGGAAAGGTTCAAACACGTGATTAGCGATTTCCAGTGATTATTTCTGGAACCAGAGAAAAATATTGGGAAAAATCCACTTTTCAATTACATGAATATAATTGCTGGCACTTTTAAGATGGTCACTTAATGATGCTGGAGGAGTTTGGAGGAAATTTGGAAAAATCTTACATAATTATTTGATATCAGAACAAATTTGCCATTTCACTCAATCAACATTGTGCATAAATCTTCAAAAATACTAATAATGTCTTTGGTTCTTCCTTAGTAACTTGAAAAATAAACATGAAGTAAGATAAATCTGTCTCACAGTCAAGATACATTTTTTGATCTTTTGATTTTTCAAAATGTTTCCCAGTAATGTGCTTGCCAACTCTTAGAGACTTTCTGATAGGTAAAGGTTTGTGCGAGATCAGGACTGTTCCTCTGTGAACAGTAATTAGTATTTGGTAGAAAAATCCTATTAAATTGAGATTCTTCCCATAGAGAGTAAAAATTAAGTACAGAGATCTTTCTTTTTCGTTTGGATTCTCTAAAATTGAAATGTGTATGGTCATTTTCTTCTTGAAGACTGATCCATTGAGTTACTAATTAACTTTGGATGCTAGAAGTCAGAACCAATTATTGTTTTCAAAAACCTGGGAAACTGACCTTATGTTAAAACTGTACGCAGAAGTAAAAAGCCTTCAATGAGTGATCTCATTGGCTATTATTCCGCGGAAGTAGAAAATAGCGTCCTTCAACCAATAAAGGCTATTTAAACCTTACGCCACTCAGCTCCCTTCTTGCCATCTGACCCTTCAAAGAACCAACAGAGCACTTATAAAATCAAGCTTTGTCTGGTGAATACGTCCAAAATATTTAGAAAATTCCGGCACTGTTACCGATTATTAGTTAAAATGGTCAAGCAGGCCCATGTCTCTAAAACACTTTAGGAGTAAAAGGGACATAAATGGGCTTAAATTATGAGGAAACTAGTGCATTGAACAAGATAGTATAATTATCACTGGAATTAGGTTTTACAAGTCTCTGGGCAGGTAGGGTGCCTTTGCGACAATACGAGGTTAGAAAACTCTCCAGTGGCAGAGAGCGCCACCCCGTCTCCACCGCCAGTGAGTACTGTGCCCACGTTAAACAGACATGCTTCTTGGCTTTTTCTGTTGTGCCCGTCTGTCAGCTAAGTCACTGTTACTTTTGTGACAGAATTGTATGCCAATATGAAAACCATTATAATATTCAGTCATCCAATCAAAAATACCTTATCAATTGTAATAATTTCTGCCTATGCTTTTTAATTCAAATATTTATTCAGCAGTGTTCTTGCAAGATACATCTTTTGGATTCAAATAATTAATATCTGTAGTATTAACTATTCATTTTTACATGCCACATCTTGTTCTTATGGACAGTTAAAACTTACTACACTCTTATTTATCTACTACTAATAAAACACACCTTTTTATTTTGTAATTGTAGGCTTCTCAATTTCTTTCAAGAACTGGTAATAGACATAACTATTTTTTACTGCTTTCTTAAAATATATTTTGGTCTTTCAAGGATGAACATTTCTGGGGACCTTTAACTGTAACCCTATTCATATGCAGGTACAGAAGTCAGAGATGTACACACTGTAAGGTAAGCAAACCATAACACAGGAGACCTCATAGCATCGGGCCCACATGCCCATGGATTAAGGCCAGAAACAAAGAGAACCCCTATAAATTAACCAAACCAGAAGCAGCATTGCCACAGATATATTCAACAGGGTAGAAATAATTCAAAATAATGTTATCATTTTGTTTTCAGAGAGACTGTTTAAAGTACATTTGCTAACATCAAGCTCTTGGACGTGGCATAAAATAGCACCATTGATTAGGAATATAATGAGAGTTACATGCGTCATTTAAAATGTTTTAGTAACAATATTTTTAAAAGTACAAAGAAACAGGCAATATATGTCTAATATATACCTAATGTATCACTTTAATAAGCAGATTAGTGTAAAATATTGAGATATTTTATAGTTTTTTAATACAATGCAAAGGAATGGTCCTGATATATATTTTACATATACATTACATCTTAATTCAGATGTTAAATTTTACTGGAAATGTATGATGTGTAGACATATTTCATAAAATTTATATTTGTAAAAAATAGATTCATATACTCAAGTTGTTCCAAATATAGTTTTAATGCCTGAGACAAGTATCAAACATTATTTTCATTGGCACACACTGATGGACTGGTGCACCTTTTATTAGAGAATGGATCTTACTTTGAAACAAAAGGATATCAATTTCAAAACTACATCTCTTTGACATTAACACTTGTGTCAACTCAGTACTATCAACATTGAACTCAAAGTATTGTTAATATTGAATCAAAATACTAAATATATCAATATAAAAATGAATTTAATGCTGCCAATTAAAATTACCTAATTGTATCCATTAATAATTAAAATTTAAGCTTACATATTAATCAATGTTTAAAAATGCATAAAATCATTATTCTTGATTTACATTATGAAAAGTTTCATTTTCAACATAAATTTCCATATTGTCTGGTTAGGTCTCAAATAAACCTTTTCTCTCTTTGGACCTCATTTGTATGCAGTATAATATTGGTGAGAAAACAAATTACACTGACATTTTTGTTGTGATTGTTGACTATTTGACAAGCACTCCTTTTGTTTCAAGGAAATTTTGAATAAGTTAACAGAACAAGCAAATCTTTATAGCGCTCTTCCATGACTCAACCAGTGAGCATTGACGAAGAACACAGATCATTAAAATTCATTGTCTTCTATTTATCTAAACATATCTATAAACTGGTGATGATTCATAACATTTGCATATATAAACTGAAAGATTTAACAACTATGTCTATGACACTTTCCTAAGCATCTGTTTCAGAAAACTTAACACAAATATATTCACTATGTATCATAGAGTGGAATAAACTAGAATGGGAACATTAGTCTCTTGTTTTGAAATTCCAATAAATCCTAATTTTTGGCTTAACAGAAAGAGTACCATCTGTCATGATAAAATTTTGTTTTACATAGTTGAAATTCTTCTTTGAAAAATAAAATATACAAAAATTACTATGCTACAAAGTCTGTATTAAAGGCTTTAAATTTATTGGCAATATAATATTTATTCATAAATATGGAAATCTTTGAAATGAATGAATATATTAATTGGGCAGTGTCCTTTTAGCACATGATTAATCTAAAGCTAGAAATTATTTGCAACTTACTGATTTTGAACTAGCTGATCTCCGATATTATTAGAAAAGTCTTATATTTTGTAGTCAACTTTGGTAGCTAGCTAAAGACTAACTTTTGCTAAAACAGTTTTTTAGTTTGTTCCTCAGCATTTCTAACAAAATATTATTAAAGTTTTGCCATAATTCTATCTAAAAATTACTTTCCTTTTGTGCAAAAATAAAACCTGGTTATAGCTACAAATTCAGAAACTGTGAATTTTCTAAACATTAGTTTAGGCAACAAATTTCTTTGGTTTTGATTGGTGGGAGAAAAAACATCAATTTCACTATTTATCAGTTAGAAGATAAATCTTAATATTGTCCATTTCATTACTATAAAATTTTTACATACTAAATAACATTAGTTTTTCTGTAGTGTAACAAATTTTAAATACTTTCTTTTTCCTTTACTGTACTTACTATAGTATTAGTTTCTGCATCTTTACCCAATTCTGCACCTGTGTCCACCTTCATTTTACATAAAATAATCCATACTTTTTATTTACCTAAAAACAATTTAATCATGGGAAAATGTATTAATTATTAATCATAATTTGCATAGACATAACTATTATTAATGCTCTCTGTGAGAAATTATATACGTATATGTGAATATTAAAATAAGATAGCTGTGACAGATCATTATTTTGATAAAGAAGTAATATACAAGTTTCTTTTTAAAAATGAATGCAAGAAAAGACGGAAATGCACTGAAGCATTTAATAGGAAACACATAATATTACATTTTCTCCAAACCATACTATGATGTTCTCTTACATCTCATGAATGTACCTTATTTATAGCCAACTTACATGCAATCATTCCTTTTGAAATATTTCAGACTTGCAGAAAGTTGCAGAAAGAGCATCAAGCCTACTTACCTTTCTCCTAAATTTCTCAGAGTTCACATTTTACATTTCGAATGTTTCCGTCTCTCTCCTCCTGCTCTGTTCCCCCACACGTGATTTTCCTGAAATATTTGCGACGTACAGTCATGTTGCCTTTTTGCCTCTAAATAAAGTGTGTTTTCTGAAATTATTTTTATATAATCATAACACACTTAACAAAATCAGAAAATTATTAGTGACATATTATCTAATTTACAGATTATATGCAAATCTCACTAATTGTCCCATTAATTGTCATTATTACAAAAGAGAAAGTAAATGTTCGTTTTTAGTATTGGGATCTAATTTAGAATAAAAGATTGCTCTTATTTTGTTGCTTTAGTTTCCTAAATTTGCATTTTGGGATAATTTTTTAGTCTTCCTTTTACTTATTTTTACAAGATAGTTTATATCTGAAATTTAATACTCAACTACAGTTTATAATTATTTCTTAGCCAGCTCTTTTTCTTTCAAGGAAAGCATACTTTGTGTTCTAAATTTTCAAATCCCAGCACTGATTTTCAATTCTATCATTCTTTGAATTTATTATCAATACTAATCACCATACAGCAAAGTTCAAATATGAAAAATGCATTCAGAATTTATTTTATTTTACTGGGGACATACATAACCACCATTTTCTCCTTAGACAACTACATAGAAATTAGTCCAGGTAGGTACCCCTGTCTTTTTCTTTTAAGAAAACAGCTAAAAAAATTAGTTCCTGATCAGTATCACAGATAAAAGTACACATTTTGGGTTAGAGTAGGAGAATAATAAGGATGGTCACAATCTTATCACTTTGAAACTTATTTTCAGCGGCTCAAAGGGAATGCAAGTGGAAGTGCCAAAGGCAGCTTCTCCAGTACTTTAAACCTCCAGATCTTCCTTTTAAACTAGGTCAGTAATCTCTCTGGACAAACGAGAAGACATGTCTGCCTGGGAGCCAACCACAACAAACACCCAGCCACCCAGGACCGAAGTAAGCAACCACTGAAGTTCAACTTCTCCTTTTCTCAGAAACTATGTGTTTTTAAATAATCTAAATTGTTTCTTTCTACTAAATTCTAAATCATACATGTAGATTTCTCAGGGAGGAGAACCTCTGGAGAAGAGAGAAAATAGAGTTTTGAAGAAAATAAAAAATTAGGATCCTAAAACAGTTGCTCCTGAGGAAGTTAGAGAAGGTGGGCTAGTGTAGGTAACACCTAAGGAGGGGTTAGAAGAGGAGGAGGCAAAGGAGATAGTTAGGAAAGTGGAGTGAGAAAGGGGTGTTTTCAAGCATCACAGGGAAGGTGAGAGAGAACATGCCACAGTTAGAAAACTGCTTGGTTTCCACTGTACCTGAGCAAAGAGTTTTATGTAGGGACATAGTAAGAGACAAGGTGTTATAATTAGGCTGGAGTAAAGTCTTATTTCATATTCTTAGTCCTTGTAGGGTTTCATAGAGAAGACTGTAAAAATTTATGAAGGGTTTAAGTGATGGAATGAATTCATACCTAAATCAAATATATGTTTTAGAGTAATTACTTAGCAGTTAATAGAACATTTTAATTGATCAAGGAGAATAAACACTAGGGGGTGGAAGTGGAGGAGAAAATTTCATTAAGAAGTTATTGACAAAGGCAAAGAGAGAAGTAATGAGAAACAAGGTCATGGCAGAAAGAAAGGACCAAAAGATATTAGTCTAAGTGTTAGTGTGTTTGTGATTAACGACTGGAATGTGTAACCTTTTCATTCCTTCCAGTGCCTGTCCTCCTGCCTACCCTTGTCATCTTTCCATTAGTACTGCAAAGCCTTTCTAAAGTCAGGCCTCCCATAAGTTTTTGAGAAAAGACATGCAGATTTGTATTTGTGGATCACAGAAGAGTAGGAGTTTGGTTTGTTCGAAGTTTATACATCCACCTGCTCACCATGGACTTTCTGATATCATCTAGCTTAGTCTTGACAATTAAAACCAACATCCCTGGTGAATATTAATAAAAAAATTTGAAACAAAATATCAGCAAACTGAATTAAACAGTACATTAAAGGGATGATACACTATGACCAACTTGGGATTCAGGATGGTTCAATATACACCACATTAAGAGAATGAAGGACAAAAACCCCGTGATCATCTTAACTGATGCAGAAAAGCACGTGCCAACATTTAACATCCTTTTTCTGATTAAAAAAATAAAAATACTCAACAAACAGGACATACAAGGAAATTGCCTCAACATTATAAAGGCCACATATGAAAAGCCCACAGCTAACACCATACTCAATGTTAAAAAAATTGAAAGTGTTCCTGCTAAGATCAGAAACAAAACAAGGCTGATTACTCTCACAATTCTACTCCCCATAGTACTGGAAGTCAGAGTTACAACAATTACGTAAATACATGCATACATCCATCCATAAATGGCATTAATATCTGAAAAGAAGAAGTAAAATTGTCTGTTTACAGATAACATGATCTTAAATGTTAAAAATTCTAAAGATCCTACAATAACATTTTGAGAGCTAATAAACATATTTGGCAAATTTGCTGGATACAAAAAACAGTTGCATTTCTATATGCTAACAATGAACAATCCAAAAAGGAAACTTTAAAAAGTTTAAAAACTTCCTTTTGAAAGCTCCTATTTACAATAGCATAACAATAAATAAAATATTGAGGAACAAACTTAACCAAGGAACTGAAAGACTTGTATACTAAAAAGATCTAAACATTCACAAAAAAATGTTTTAAAGCACACAAGTACCCCTGGCTCGGTAGCTCAATAAATTAGAGCATTGTCCCATTACGCCAAGGTTGTGGGTTCAATTCTGGGTCAAGGCACATAGAAGAATCAATCAATGAATGCATAAATAAGTGGAAAAACAAACTGATATTTTGTTTCTCTCTCTCTCTCTCTCTCTCAAGTCAATAAATAAAAAATAAAAGACTCAAGTAAATGAAAAGACATCATGTGTTTATGGATTGAAAGACAATGATTTTTAAATGTCCTTGCTTTACAAAGCGATTTATAGATTCAATGCAATCCTTATCAATATCCCAATGTTGTCATATTTTCACAGATTAGGAAAATAACCTTCCTAAAATTTACATGGAACCACAAAAACAAAACCAGTCTTGGGAAAAAAGATCTGGACACTTCATATTTTCTGATTTCAAAACATATTACAAAGTTATAGTGATCAAAATAGTATGGTACTGAAATAAAGAGACATACAGACAAACAAACAGAATAGAGGGCCTAAATAGAACGAAGGCAGAGAGAAGAGGAATTTATCTGTTTTTCCTGATTCATTAGTTAAGCCTTCACATTCTGTCTTATTGCTTGTCCTTCAACTGGGATTAACACCGTTTTAACACCATTGGCTCCCCAAGTTCTTATACCTTTGGAACCAAACCTATTTATACCATGAGCTTTCCTGCATCTTGAGCTTTCCTGCATCTCCAGCTAATTGTAGAACTTCCCCGCATCCATTATCATGTGAGAGATCAAATTGTTTTCTATCTATCATCTATTTACTTCTCTAACTATCATCTATTTATCTGATCTATTTATCTATCTAGTTAATTACTTATCAATCAACTTACCCATTCATTTACTCATCTACCAATCTTATCAGTTTTGTTTTTCTGGAGAATTTTGAATAATACATAGTGGTCTTAACAATAATATCCTGAGTATGACAAGCACAGGCAACAGAAGTAAAAATAGACTTGTGGGACGACATGAACTAAAAAATTCCGGCACAGCATGTGAAACACTCAACAGAGTAAAAAGGCCATGTACAAAACAGGGGAACATATTTTCAAACCATATATTTGATAAGGGGTTAATTTTCAAAATGCATAATGAACTCCTATAACTTAAAAGCAAGTGAACAAATTTTAAAAGCCCCCCCCAAAATGATAAAAAATCAAAAGAGGCCTTGATAGAACATTTCTCCAGAGAAGATATACAATTGGCCAATATAGGAAAATGCAAATCAAAACCACAATGAGATATCAAGTCACACCCTTTAGAATTTCCTTAGCAAAAATAAAAACAATAAACAGAAAATAACAGTTGTAGATGAGAATATGGAACAATTGGAACCCTTGTTCACTAACAGTGAAAACACAAAATGCTGTAACTTTTATGGAAAAAATATGAAGATGCCTCAAAAAACTAAAATAGAACTGCTATATGATTCAGCAATCCCACTTCTGGGCATTTATCAAAAAATATTGAAATCAGAATAATAAAGAAATATTTGCACTCTTATTTTCATTGCAGCATTATTCAGAATTCGTAAGTTGTGAAAAAGCCTAAATGTCTGTCTACAGATAAACATGCTGTGTGCATACAATAGAATATTATTCAGCTTAAACAGGAAAAATGTCCTGTCATATGCTACAGCATGAATAAATCTTGAGGACACTTCAAGGGGTCACATAAGCCAGCTACCGAAAGATAACATTGCAAGATATCACTTTTATGAGGTGACTAAAGTAGTCAAAGTCATATAAGCAAAGAAAAGAATGATGATTATCAGGGGTTTGGAGGAGGGAAAACATTGGCTTTCTTCCCTTAGACTGGAACTTAAAGATCTCCTGGGTATCCAGCCTGCCGACTGTATTTGTTGGGAGAATGGAAGTGGGTTATACATCTTCAGGCCTGAGGGGACCCTCTCGGAAGGCTAAAGTAAGTAACATGAGAAGTGGCTCAAATGCACATGGCTTCCATTCCTGCAACACTGCCTTGTCTATTCCAGTCTGAACGCATGGCCTTATGGGAATTCCCTACATCAGTTGACGGAAGAAGAGATGACTCAGGCTGGTTTATAGGTGGTTCTGCGTGATATGCAGATGCCACTGGAAGGTGGACAGTGGCAGCGCTAGAGCCCTTTTCGGGGCCAGCCCAGAAGGACCCTGGCGAAGGGAAATCCTCCCTGTGGGCAGCACTGTAAGCAGCACACCAGGATATTCACTTTGCTTGGTAGGAAGAATGGCCAGCCACACAATTATATACCAATTCATGTCAAGTTGTATAGCTTTGTGGGTCAGTTAACAGCCAACTCATGATGTGGTGCTCAGGTAATACGGTAATTTGGTGGATACTAGTTAAGCAGTCAGTCTCTGCTGAAGTCCAGTAGCAGGCCAAGAGCTATTTCTCAAAAGGAGAACAGTTATCTGTGGAGGATATCAAGGCTTTGCTTCAAAACCCTGAGGGGCTGCTCTGTGGTTCACCTCTAGGAGTCTGCCAAAGTCTCCAAACAGCATCCCTGTCTGCCACCGACACTTCCAACACCACTGGATGTCTGGATCACACGGCCCGAGCAGCGAAGCAGCTTGCACAGCAGCCTGGACCTGTAGTAGAGCCTTCTCTTGCTCTTTACCCCACTGAAAACAGTAGTTTTTGAGGTTGCTCAGCAATGGGTTGAAATAACATACATAGGTGAGTGATACAGTGCCTCCAGAATCTAAAGGGGCTCAGTGGACATTGTACCTCTTTTCTAGTCTGGAAGCATCCATCCGTTACTCACTTTGGAAGGGCTGTCTTGGCATAACTCATACCACTGGACCCTTCAAATGTCACTGAAGTAGACATCCCTTCAACATTAGTTGGATTTATTTCCCACCTTCTTACTTGGAAATATCTAACCAATAAGTTTAGAGCACCCGCATTTCTCACTCAGGAGGCTCAATCAGCATAATGTCATCAATGTCAGGGACTACAATGATAGCTTGTGAAAGGGCAAGGCAATGAAGATGCCTATGAACTAAATTGTAGCATGAACCTGGGGAGTTAAAAGAACTCTGTGATAATCAGTGAAGGTGCATTGCCAGCCAGCTGAATGCAAACTGTTTCTTGGTGGGCCTATGCACAGTGACGGAGAAAAAAGTGCCTTTGTCAGATCAACAGCTACATACCAGGAACCAGAGAGGTGTTACTTTGCTCAAGCAATGAAATTTCAGTGACAATAGGAGTCGCTGCCTGGTTAAGGTGAAGGTTACTGTCATTCTGTCAGTCTCCAAGATCCATCTGTCTTTGGCACAGGTCAAGTAGGCCTGTAGAATGCGGATGTTGTAGGAATCACCACCCATGTCCTTGGCAGTGGCACTAATTTCAGCAATCCCTCTAGGAATAAGATATTGCTCACTTAAACAGTAGGCATTTTGCAAGTCTGGGAGTTCAACTTGTGTCTTTAATTTAGCCACTCACAGGACAAAATTCTGCATTACATTTTCAGCGATGTGAGTGCTGTGGCTACAGGAGATGAGAGTCTCCTTCAAGGCACACATAGAAGTTTTCAGGTCACTTATATGGTATTTGAACTTGAAATTCAAATTCCTGACCTTATTTTTTTTTCACCACTTTGTCGAGTGACATTAGAAACAACCAATAAATCATGTTATATTCATTAGTTTGCTGAACTGTTTGAAAATATCATGTGGCTTCTTTCTTCTTATACATGGTTGCTAAGGGTAAACAATGGATATATTTTCTATATTTCTAGTGCTAGATCATGCCATGGACTATTAGTGCTCTGTTTACTACTGAAAATAAAATTATGAGTGTCTTTAAATCTAGTAAGATTGGCCCTTGTTAGGGAGTTCAGGTGGTTAGAATGGTTAATACACCACCAAGGTTGTGGGTTTGATTCCCAATTAGGGTACATACAAGAATCAGTGCATAAATAAGTGCAATAAAAAAATCTATTTTTCTCTTTCCCTCTCTTTCTCTCCCTTCCTCTCTCTATAAAAATCAATGAATAAAATTTTTAAATGTGTATAAATTTAATAGAATTAGAGAGCCAACTCAGTAAACTCATTTTCAAAATTCTGTTCCTCTAGAACCACTCTCAGTACCACATTTGTATTAGTCTGGGTTCTCCAGAAAAAAAGAACAAATGGGAAATGAACATAAATATGCATATTGTAAGTCATTTGCCTCCATGATTCTGGAGGCTGCAAAATCCCAGCACCTTCAGTTGGTGAGCTGGATCCCCAGGAAAGCCGACACTATAAGTTCCAGTCTAAGGGCCGAAGATCGATGCTTCAGCTCCGTCAGTCGGGCAGGTTAAATTTCCTCTTCCCTGGACTTTGTGTTTCATTCTGGTCTTCAAGTACTTGGGTAAGATCCTTCTGATCCTTAGGGTTGGCAAAATGATTTACTGAATATATCAATTAAATGTTAATTTCATCTAGAAACACCCTCACGCACACACCCAGAATGTTTAACAGGGCATCGCATAGCGAGCAAGGTGACAGATAAAATCATCTATCACCGTTGTGAAACACATTGCTGTGCAAGTAGTTCCACTTCATTCAAAAAACACTTTGAAAATATGCTGTTTAATTTTGTTATGAAGTTCCTATTCTCTTGGCAGTACAAAATAATTTGAGCAGTATTATGAAATGAAAAGAAAAAAACTAGGAGTAAAAAAGCAGAGTTTTAGACTTCAAGCTATAACTGTTCTTAAATGAATACTTAATGTTTAAAGCACAGAAAGTAGCGAGTCTCTATCTTTTTCCTTCAAATTTTGTATTTTCTTTAGGCCACTTTACTTTATATTCACCATGACATTTCACTCTCGATGCTTGACATTTCACCTTCTGTGACCTGCTAACCTAAACCGGGCCCAAGTCCTTCGTTGCCTGTGACATACAATGCTCATTGTTCAAAGGGCCGTCTCTTTTCCTTTTGGACATAGAAGACAACGTTACCCAGCACCCTTGCATCTAGATAGGGCACATAAGTAGTCGTAGCCAATACAATGCAGGAATAGTACATCATACAAATATGTATGTTTCTGCCATGTGTAATGTTTTATGAAAAAAAAATCTCCTAAGCGTGATCTTCACTCTTCCTCTTCCTGGTTGTCCTGGAGGTCACATGTTGAAGGACAGTATTCCCAAATGAAAAGAATTTAGATTGCTAGGTCACTCCGTTAAAGAGAGCCATCGCAACCAAGAATATCTGCATTGGAATTTGCATAAATGAGTAAAGCTTTTTACTGTGCAAATCCACTGAGATTTTGGAGTTGTTACAAAACAATTGACCTAATATATTTCACTTATAGAGCTTATCTGGGTTAAATATTTTAAGTACTAAAACCAAAGTAGTATTAAAGATTTTTGGTGAATATGATGCATAATAATAATCTGTCCTGTTTGAAACATTGAAATTTCTGTTTTTTGGCCTCGTATACCTTGTCCTATTCAGACGCTAATCTGGAAGTCTCCATTGTTGTCACAAAAAGGATGGAATATTTTCACGTGCAAATATCTTGATTCTTTAATTCTGAATAATGGGACTGCTACCATAAGCTGTGGAACAACTTCTACTAATATTGAACTTCCATACAACACACGCACACACACACTGCTGTTTTCTAGGTAAAGAAACAATAAGTTAGTTTCATATTGCTTATTATGTAGGCCTCTCCCTTTCAGTTTTCATTCCTGATCCCTTCCCAGATAAGTGAAACCACACACGTCATCTTTAGATAAGACAATTAACCTCATCTTTATACTAGTTAAGTAGAATGATAATATCTTACTAATAACATCAAAGTTCCAAGGGTGGTAAGCAAACTAAAATGAGCCATTCAAATGAAAATCTATATTAGAATGTATCTGCAAATCTTATAAGTAAACATATAGCATCTATCACCATTATTTCACGGATAGTCAAAAAAGTCATATAATTTGGTGCTTTGTGTACATTATCAAATAAGACATTTCAGTAACTAGAACAAACGTAAAATCTGAGAAGAGATAATTTTTAAAAAACAGAGTAAAATACAAAGTATGTTAAATGTTTACTGTTATATAGCACAGCTTTATGAGGCAAATATATGTATTTTCTTACATCTCAACTGGAAATTAAATGAAGTCATTCAATTTTAACTGTCCTTTCAACTAATGTGTATATTTAAACCAAAAAAATATTTATTAAATATTACTTCAGCCCTGTCCAGGAGACTGAAGTGGTTGGAGTGGCCCAGCACACCAAATGGCCGTGGGGTCGATCCTCCGTCGGGGTGTGTACGGCAGGCAACTGATCAACGTTTCCCTCACACGTGGAGGTTTCTTTCTCTCTTTCTTTCCCTTCCTCTCTAGAATCAATAAACATATTTTTCTGGTGAGGATTTAAAAACAATCATTTTAACTAAAAAGGCGCTCAGAAGATTGGATTCTTATAATAATGCGGCATACATATGCCACAATAAATACACAGATTCAATACAATGAATCCACATGTAGTACCTGCAATGCAATGTACCTGCATGTGCAAATGAGGCAAGTGGAACCAATTTACCCAGAGGTAGTTCAGATACACTTTTTATAGTTATGTTCAGTATAATTTTGCTAAAAATCGCCACTCTGACACCTTTCTAGTTTCTAAGGAGAAAGGAGAAAGTACTCTTTAAAAAGTGCTCTTTAGAAGTGTCCCTGTAAATTCCTTTGTAAGAATTTCATTTGGAAGGGAAGTTGGTCTGAAAAGTGATAAATATGGATAAGTCATTTTAATAAAAACAATACACCAAAGATATTTTAATAATTTTCCATTTTGCTGAACGTTCATATTCTCTAAAGCAACATCATTAGTCTTGAGAATTTAATACCTTTCCCTAACCCAAAAATTCAAAAAAGGCTCCTACAAATGCAACAAACATCAACTGAGCTAATGATAACTAGGTACTGGAGAAAAGTAAACAAGTAATGGATTCTATTTTTCACTCACGTATGACCTTTCCTAGAAGATAATCAAATACGGTTTGAAAAAATAACATAAAACACATTGAGGTAGTTAAAACATCTTGCCATCTAATCATCAATTTATACTCAGAAGGATTTCCAAAATCCATATTTTATTTCCCATCCCCAATGTTACCTCTTCCATCACAGTTTCATTATCTTTCTCCTAACCCAGTTTACTTTTTTCTTTTTTTAAATTATATTTTATTGATTATGCTATTATAGTTGTCCCAATTTTTCCCCTTTTCCCCTTCTGCCCAGCACCTCCTACTCCCTTGGGCAATCCCCACAGCTTTGTTTATGTCCGTGGGTGAGGCATGTAAGTTCTTTGGCTAGTCCATTTCTTATACTGTACTTTGCAACCCCATGGCTACACTGTATCTACCTATTTGTACTTCTTAATTGCCTCACCTCTTCACTCATTCCCACAAATACCCACCCCTCTTCTGGCAACCATCAAAATGCTCTCACTTTCCATGATTCTGTCTATGTTCTGCTTGTTTACTTAGTTCATTTTTTAAGATTCAATTCCTGGTAGGTATGTGCTTACTGACATTTTATTGTTCATAATTTTGAGCAGCTGTTTCATAAATAAGACCCTTTAACATTTTGTATAATAATGGTTTGGTGATGATGAACTCCGTTATCTTTTTTTTTTTTTTTTTTTGTCTGAGAAGCTCTTGATCTGACCTTTGATGATTCTAAATGATGGCTTCGCTGAGTAGAGCAATCTTGGTTATAGGTCCTTGCTTTTCATCACTTTGAACATTACTTGCCAGTCTTTTCTAGCCTGAAAAGTTTAAGAAATCAGCTGACAGTCTTATGGTAACTCCCCTATAATTAACTGCCCTTCTGTATTTCTTCTAGGATTCTCTCTTCATCTTTAACTTTTGTTTTTTTAATTATGATGTGTCTTGGTGTGGTCCTTTTTGTGTCCATTTTGTTTCAGACTCTCTGTGCTTCCTGGGCTTGCAGGTTGCACAAATACATCAAAATTACAACTGAAGAATAACCATCACTCAGAACCATCAGAAATCGAGCTGAATAGAAGAAAGTCCAGTAACTACCATTCAGACTGGTAGGAGAGAAGAAATGCAGAGACATGGAGAGACAGAATGGGCTGGTTCCACATCCACTTTGGTGAATAAAATTCAAGAAGATTATATTAGGAATAAGCGGTCCCAGCCCCTCACCTGGCCCCCAGTCCTGGGTTGCAGTGCCAGAAAGACAAGTCTCCATAATTCTGGCTTCAAAACCAGTAGGGATTGACTTGGTGGAAGAAACTTCCAGAGTCTCAAGCAGTTCCTCTGAAAGGGCCCACACACGGACTTACTCAGATTCATTTCTCTAAGTAAGCTCCAGCACTAGGGTATCAGTTTGAAAGTTAGCAGTAGCATATGGGGAAGAACTGAAGTGTATATCCTGGCAAGGGCTGGGGGACAGCTTTAGCCCAGACAGAACTGAGGGCAGAGGCCAGTGTTCCTTTTCCAAGCTTAACCAAACAGAATCACTGAACCAGCAGGCAGGTCGAAAATCTGAGACTCCATTAACCTAGGCTACACTGTTAACCCTGCCCTGGTGATACCCTGAGGCTCTGCTCCACTCAAATTATAGACCCACCCAAGCTGTTAACCGTGACTTTTCCATATGAGTGCTTATTTTGGCTCATGCTTCAGATATTTCTAAATCTTCTCAAATAAGCAATAGCCAGCCTCAATGAGCTTTAGCCTCTGTGCCTTTCTAAATGACCCCAGGCCAAGAACTAGCAGCCATTGGCCTTGGTTGACTGCCTGACCTCACTTGGGTCAAGCCCATCACAAGTAGCCTCTATCTACAGATTACTTTTAGCTTATGCCAAGTGGCCCTAGACAGAACACAGGCAGTGCCTGACCTTGGCCTGCATCACCAGGGAAAGCCCAGAGCGTGGGCACCTAGTGGAAAGCTATAGACCGAGTCAGAAAACCACCACCCAATGACCTCCACAAGTGACATGCTCAAGGAGTGGAATGTGTAGGCATCATAGCACTACTGTAGTAAGTCCTGTTCTTTTGAGTGGGCCCCTGCACAACTGAACATCCATAGAAGATGAGGTTGGTGGTGGGTGGTCACAGCCCATCCTTGCAGTTGACTGGCCTTGGTAAATCCCTCCCATAGACCTGCCAACAACAACAAAGGCTCAACTACAAGAAGAGGATGTAATCAGCTCACACAGAGGGCATGCCTCAAATACCCAGCTTATGTGACAGGGGAGGCTGTGCCACTGGACTCTACAGGAAAATTACTACATTAGGCCACACTACCAAGACAGTGAGTCATAGCAGCTCTACCTAATACATAAAATCAAACACGGGAAGGCTGTCAAAATGAGGAGACAAACATGGCTCAAATGAAAGAATAGAACAAAACTCCAGAAAAAGGACTAAACAAAATGGAGATAAGCAATCTATCAGATGCACAGTTTGAGGCACTGCTTGTAGGGATGCTCAAGAAACTTAGTAAGGACTTCCACAGCATAAAAAAGATCCAGTCAGAAATGAAGGATACACTAAATGAAATAAAGAACAATTTACAGAAAATGAACAGTAGAGTAGATGAAGCTGAGAATCAAATTAATGATTTAGAACATAAGGAAGACACAAACAACCAATTAGAACTGCAAGAAGAAAAAAGAATTCAAAAAACTGAACATAGTATAAGCAGCCTCTGGGGCAACTTCAGAGGTCCAACATTTGCATCACAGGGGTGCCAGAAGGAAAAGAGAAAGAGAAAGTTAAGAAAAATTTCTTAATGCAATTTTAGATAGTCCATCATATCTAATTCAAGTTTCTGCAAAAAGTTAATTTCTTCAAAATCCATATATGTCATGTTATAGTACATATAATTCCAGAGTGTTTACTACTAAAAATATATTTAGTTTTACATTTGGAAACCTTCAGAATCTGCTCTTCTCTCTAACTTCACAATCATTCCTCCTTACACATTGAAGTTCCAATCAAACAACTTCAAAGAGCTGTTGACTCCACGCCCATAAGAAACTCTGTGCCTTTATACATGCTCTTCATTTACCGTTTTCTGGGCTTTATTTATTTTTTGCTCTTTATTGTTATTTATTTTTAATTAAAGTTGTTTATAATATTTTTACTAATGATTTACATTTTTACATAAAAGTTGTAGGCTGGAACTAGATACTCTATTTTTACTGAACAAATGTGATTGTTAGCAGTTGATAAAATAGTTCCCTTGGAAATTTATAATATCATGCCAGATTGTGAAAGTTAAAATGAATTGCTTTCTGTGTTTGAGTGACCTTGCTTAAGCCTTATTATGTGTGGGAAGATTCCTTTTTACCTTTACTTTGTTAAGAAAAATAAATCCATAACTTGGAAATAAAGCAGGAGAATGACTGCATGTTCCTTCAAGGTCATTGTTTAACAGGCTTACTCTCGAATTATTTAATTATGTAGGAGAATGCACTTGTGTTTTGCTTTGCTATTTATATTTTATTAGAACCCTGGAACTGTGAAATTAAATGTTAACGTATGGATTTCTTCAGGTAGCAAAGGAAAGCCAAAAGTTTTCAGAGTTTCACTTTTAAGGCTTTAGGACATTTAAAAGTTTTATTTCTATTTCAATTTTTTCAGGAATCCTTTGATATATGGATATATACCCTTATGGATATATAAGAATTAAACAACATTGACACTAATAAAGCAATTGAAGGGATCAACAAATCTAGGAGCTGGTCCTTTGAAAATATAAAACAAATTTGACAAACTTTGAATAAGACTCATCAAGAAAAAAAGAGAGAGGATCCAAATAAATTAAATAAAAAATGAAATTAAAGAGCAGTCACAACCAATACCACAGAAATACAAAGGATTGTGAGAAATTACTCCAATCAACTATCCGACAAGAAATTGGACAAACTGGGAGAAATTGAGAACTCTCTAGAAACATACAATCTTCCAAAACTGAATCAAGAAGAGTCAGAAAGCCTGAATAAACCAATAACAACTACAGAATCTGAAGCAATAATCGAAAAACCCCTGGCACACAAAAGCCCTCGGCCTAATAGCTTCACAGGTGAATTTTACCAAACATTTTAAGAAGAACTAAAGCCCACCCTTCTCAAACTATTCCAAAAAATTTAAAAAGAAAGAGGACTCTGAAGCTCTTTTTATGAGGCCAATATCACCCTAATTCCAAAACCACGTAAAGACACAACAAAGAAAGAAAACTATAGGCCAATATCTCTGGTGAACATAGATGCTAAAATCGTCAACAAAGTATTGTCAATCCTCATCCAGAAATACATTAAAAACTTCATATACCATGATCGAGTGGGTTTAATCCCAGGGATGCAAAGATGGTACAATACAAGCAAATCAATAAATGTAATATATCACATAAACAATATGAAAGACAAAAAGTACAGGCCTTTTACATCCTTGGTTAAGCTTATTCCTAATAATTTTAAAATGCCAGTGATAAACAATAGTAAAATACTTAGTGGAATGCGTCTTCTTTCAAGCCATGAGAAAACATGGAAATGAAAACCAGTAGGGGAAAGTTGTTTTTGTTTTGAAAATATGTGATTTCTTTCTCTTTCTTAGAAGATACAATTTTATTCTCACTTCATTATAAGGAAAAGTAGAATCTATCTTATAATACTAGGGTATGTCCACCACTATCTAACTTAAAGTTTCACCTTGGTGAGAAAGGAAGATTTTCATTCATGCTGTCATTTCCACTGAGGTTGAAAAATTATCTAAATCTTGTCTTGAGAAGCCTGAGTATGTTCAGGCAGATGGCAGTTGGGACAGTTTGACGGTACATTCTTCTACTCCACCCCTGTCTTCGAGATGCAAAGTCACTTTCCCTCTCTGTCTCCACTCTTTCTTTTCAATCCAGGTCATCCTTCTTCTTATTTTCCTAGCCCTAATTTTCTCTATTTCAGGCAAGCATACTTCCAAGTCTTACCATTGTCTACTTAGACCAGAAAGTTTTAGTGTACGTATTTCTATTTCAGTGTGAGCTGAGGGAGGAAAAAAGTTGCCTTTAGGTTATCAGTGAAAGAATAATGAGGGAAGGATGTACTTTTTAATTCCTGAAATCGCTGCCATCTATCCTGAGTTCTTTCAGACTTAGAACACTAGGCTACAGCATTCCAGGACTTCAGAATTTAAAGTAGAAGAGTAACACACACAGAGAAAAAAATCTCTATAGACTTAGAAACAGTTAAGGAAGAGCTGGGAGAAAAGACTTGAATGAGCAATGGTAAAGTGGAGTGCTGGACAGTAGTACCTGAGTGTAAGTAGACATAGACACTGGGCATTCCAAAAGAAAGACTGCAATTCAGAAATGCAAGGCATAGAAGTAAATAAAAATTGTTATAAAAAACATTCAAATAACCAATAAGAAAAGCAAGCTAAGAACCAGATAGAGAGTGTAGGTAGACAGGAAGCAGGTACCTGTTTGTACAGTAAAGGTTGCATGTAATAAATATACAAAGTAGTAAAGCAGGCCAAAAAGTCAGTATTTCCAGGCAAGGGAATGTGCAAACAGGGAGGGCAACCAGCTAAATACAAAGAAAACAAATGCAGCACAGATTGGTGGTTATCATAGGAATTGGGGGGCATGGGAGGGAAAAACAGATAAAAAGGGCCAATTGTATGGGGATAGATGGAAACCAGGCTTTTGATGGTAAGCACAATGAAATATATACAAATGGTGAATATTAATATTGCACATTTGAAACATATAATGTTATAAACTAATAATACCTTAATAAAAAGAGTATTAAAAATAGTTACCAAAGCTTAGTGGATTGATAATCTCAATTATTTAAAATCTATACCTGAAGTGGAATAAAACGAAAGTAAAACATGTTAAAACACCTTCTTCAATATATAAGATATCATAAATAAGAAAAATTTTATTTCCAGTAAGTATGGTTTCTATCACAATATAATGCTAAAATAATTGGAAACCATATTAGTGAACACAACTAGTTCCTGCTTTATACTAAAATATTGAAATAATAAATACCAAAAGCATATAAAGACTAGAAGAAAATGTGCTTAAGTAGTCAAATAATTTCACAGTGGAAAATATGTTTTGAAAGTTAAAGAAAATAATTAAAGATAAGATAAAAGGCTGATATGTTTAGTTGCATAAGACAAATCAAGAATATTAAAAGGCAACAAGAATTGCTAAAAAATAAAAAGGCAAATTGTGATGGTTAATTTTATGTGTCAGTTTGACTATTCCGAGGTGTGCCCAGATATTTTATTAAACAGTATTCTGGACTGTCTGTGAGGGTGTTTCTGGATGAAACTAACATTTGAATCAATAGACTAAATAAAGCAGGCTGCTCTCCCCAGTATGGGAAGGCCTTATCCAATCCATTCGTAGCTTGAATACAATCAAAGGCTGAGAAAGAATTGTTTCCCTTTTTACAGGTCTGTCTGCAAACTGAGACATCAATTTCGTCCTGCCTTCATCCTCAGACTCAGACGGAAACTTACATCATCGGCTCCCCTGGGTCTGGACTTCTCAGCCTCCATATTCATGTGGGTCGATTCCTCATAGTAAAGCTCCTCACACACACACACACAAACACACAAATGGTTCTGTTTCTCTGGAAAATCCTAATACACAAATAAACTGAAACATAAAATGTCCAATTTAGCATACAACATTTTGAAATTCTTAATAGAACTTGTAAAGTAAAGCAATATAAAATATATAAATCATTAAAAGAGCATGATAAAATGATCAACAAATTATATTAAAAGGCAATTCATAAAAAGAAAAAGCAAAGAACAATAATACTTATTGAAATTATTTCAACCTCATAGTAAAAAGTATCTAAATAACAAAATTAAACTGTTTTTATACTATCAAATGCTAAACTTTAAAATAAATGCCAAGCATTTCTGGGAATGTGGTAATATGGGAACTCTTTCACACTGTAGACAAAGTAAAAACAAGTATAAAGTTTTTAAAAGGATTTTATCCTTGTCTTAAACTAGTAATTTTTAAACATGGGAATTAATCCTAAGAACACAAACAGCAATTTACACAATGCTTTTCATACTCTCTGCAAAACTGACTTTAGTCCTGTTTATAATAACAGAGGAATGGTGATCACTATGTAACTAACAAAAGGAAATACATCAATAAATAAAATGTGGTCCATCTTTTATTTAAAAACATGAATTTTTTAAAAAGTCTGTGAGCACCTATATGGTTACACAACAATAACATATTTAAATATGACTATAGAGAAAAATAAGTGTAACTCGATCTGACATTTTTAGAGAGAAAAACGAACAGATGAGAAAGAGAATAGAGAAAATACATAGAATAATTACAAGGAAGAAATGCATCAAAATATTTTAAAAGTTCTGTCTGGAAGTGGAAATCCATGTTTTCTTTATGGCATTCAATACATTCTTTTTGGTTTAGTCAAAATTATGTAACTAAACTTGTGTTCATGAAACTAACATATATTTATGTCTTCTGTTCATTTTTTTCTTTATATTTATTACTGACACTATTACAGATGTCCCTATTCTCCTCCACCCTTTTGCCCACCTTTACCCAGCCCCCGCCCCCTCAGTGCCTAGCTCATAATGGATGTGTCACAAATATTTGTTGAATAAATAAATCATAGTAGTGGGGGAAAGAAGAATTATGATTTTCTAAAGATGAATTTTAAATTCAGAGGCACTCAATTGTCACTCAAAATGAAAAAACTGTTTTCATTACAGATACAACCATAATTTAAAAAACAATATGCATAATTTAGTGTATGTTTGATATTTCTACCAATAGTAACCACTTTAAAAACTAACCTATTTTTATCATTTTTTTGCTTTCCTTCCTATTTTTTGTTCTCTTAAATTTTGACTCTGATTGTACTTTATATGGTCAAATCCAAATCTTCAATAACTATGTTAAAGAATTATATATAGGGCCAGTCTTTCAGCTGCAACATAACTTAATAAATTGCATATAAAATTAATTTAGGGTCTAGGCTAAAAGACCATTTCATTTTTACCAATGGCATTGCAAGAAAAAGTTTAAGAAAGAATGTCTCTAATTTCTGAGAATATATTTCCTTTTAAATGCAAAGGAATTAATGTACAAATGGTGTAAAGAAGAAATAAATCTAATGCATGCATTAGTCCCTAGATTTTTTATGATTAATATTTTTTACCTTAAATGTATAACAAATCAACCTCAGCAAGGACAACCATCCTGGATAATAACATTAACTGATTTATTCAAGTGCTTAAAAACAGACTTGGATGGGTGTAGATAAAATCCATTAGTTACTCATAGATCTGAAAGCTCCATCCATTCCTCCCATTTCAAATTAATTACCATCATGCTGTATTTGATCAATTGCAAATTGAACACATTCCACAATTTACCTCCCTAGCCTATCCTCGAAGCATAGTATACTCCTAAATTCTGGGACTAAGCTATAAAAACATGAATGTCAGAGAAATGAGAAACTGAGCTCCATTTTACAGAGAATCTTTTTTTTGTATGTTTGAAGGAGTCACAGTCAAAGAAAATTGTTACCAGAGCAGACATTAAATATAGCATTTGATGATATTATTCATGCACGGTACTTAAAATGAAAAAAATACAGGTAAGTTTATTTGTTGGTGCCACATTACTTTCACATCTTGTATGTCAGTATAAAATATTAACATAAAAATGTTATTTTAGGTGAATTCCTCATCTAAGAACTCTGGATACATCATGCTGAGAATGTCTACTCCCCTAGTCTGTTCCCTGGCATACAAATGAAAGACATAATGTCCTTTCTAACAGTTAGATAGCTCCTGATGATAGCTTGTGAGTTCAATCAACCAAATGGAAATTTAAATATAAGGGTTTTCAGGAACAACTATAAAGGACACATGGACAAAACCGGGTGAGGTAGAATCAGGGGAGGGAAGTGTGATGGCTGGGGTTGGGGGAGTGGTGGGCGGTAAATGCAGACAACAGTACTTGAACAACAATAAAATAATTTTAAAAAAGGAAACAACACACAAGTCTACCAATTGACAAATGGATAAACCAAATGGAGGTACAGCCATGCATTTTATACATTCAACAGTAAAAAACAACAAAATAACCCAAGTTCCAGCATAGATGACTCTGATATGCTTTATGCAAAGTGAAAGAAGTCAACTCAAAACTCTCCGTACTGTGTCATCCATTTCTATGGTATGTTGAACCAAACAGAACTGCAGGACAGAAAATAACTGCTGGTTTCCAGGTGCTTGGCTGAGGATCCGGGATGGAAATTGTATCTAGATTGCATTGATAGTTACTCTGTTGTAAGCACTTGTCAAGATTCACGGAACTGTATACGTAAGTTTTAGGGGTGATTTTGCTCTATGTAAATTATACCTCAGAAATACTTTTAGCAATAGCATCCAAATATTCAAATATTTAATGTAGTTATAATAATGAGGTGAATGCATATAATATGCTTTTCTAAGAATAAAATCTGTTTCTTGTGTCAACAGTAAAAGAACAAAAAATAAAAAAATAAAAATAAATATACAGGCTAAATACTAGAGTGATCTTTCAATATGGATATTAGTCATTATAGTCAATAAGCTAGAAATTGTAATTCCCTAAGAGGTTTAAGACCTCATTGAAGTAGATGTTCGCATTAACCATTAGCACTAGCACTCATTTCTATTTTCAATTATAAAAATATAATGAATATTTAAAAAGTACTGAAGACTACTGCTCATTTATCAGCAACAATGTGTTTGTATTGTGACTTGGCTGATGGCTTTCTGGTGGGTTTGGGGGAGTGGAGGAATTGAACAAAAAAGAAAAAAAAAGAGAAAGAACTCATAAACATCAAAACAAATTTCCGAATTTTACTATTTTCAGAACTGAAAGCAATATGCTGGCCTCAAAGCAATGCTATGTATAGGAAACTAGTACTAAAATTATAATAATAAAGACAGAGAATTAATTATCTTTCTACCATATATATGCCTACTACTCAATGAGATATGTCATTTAATCAGTTTAATCTTGGCTTCAATTCTATATACTAAATATTAGAGTAGTGATTACAATTTTTAGCTAAAAATTTTAGTGTAACAACAATTAAATTTCTCAAGGTCACCCTTCAAGATCAGCCCAAAAGCTATTTGACCCTAAGTGCTAATTTGGATGCTCTGAATTCAACAAGATTTGATTCCTATTGAAATATTTTTGTTTAGCTTAAGGTCTTGCGTATTGAGAGAAACATACAAATCTGACACTTTGGATAAAGGACTGAAACAAGGACTAAGAAAAAATATATCATTAAATTTGCTTTTCACAATTTTGCTTCTCCTTTTAATAACTTTTGAGCAGAACAGTGAGAATTTTCCCACTGTTCTAACGACTGAAAATGCTCTGGTAAAACATGTTAGAGAAACGTGTTACCCACTCATGCTAGACTCCTGGAAACTGTAACCCTGAAGTTTTTAGATAATTATGCCTTTAAAAAATACTACCCAAACCATTAGTAAATAAAGGGAAATTAGTTGTGAGAAAGTAAAATCTAGAAACATTTATATTTACTAGGTTTAGTCAAAACAATTGTTCTATTGCTCATAAAAAAGAAAATATTGGGCAAAGAAATAGACATTTGGGGAAACATTTTATTACAGACTAATAAAATGTCTATCTGGAACTTTGGAGTCTTCATGAAATCAGCATGAAAACTTGAGTTCCTGTTTTTAGTACCATGATAACCAGCTCATGAACATCTCCGAGTCTTAGTTTCATCAGCTGTAAAGAACAGGTAGACTTTTCCTGTTTCTCAGTATTTTCTGGAAGCAAATGTCACAATTACTTATAAGACCTTTATAAGCTCTAAAAGTTTACTTTCAATATAAAATGGTGTGATGCTCTTAGAATGGCTAAGTGCTGCAGGTATTGTGCAGTGCTACCTCTTTGGCCATTTAAAAATGTCTTGCTCCTTGCTAAAAAAAGTTTTCAAGAGAACTTCTAACACAGCAGATGTTATGGACTAAATGTTTGCATCCCCCCTCCCAAATTCCTATGTTGAAGCCCTACCCTCCAATGCAGTATTATTTGGATTCAGGGATTTGGGGAGGGAATTAATGTTAGATGAAGTCATGAGAGCCTTGGGACCTTCATGATTTGATAATTAGATCTGTGCCCTTATAAGTGGTCCCCCCCTCTCTCTCTCTTTCTCTCTCTCTCTCGATCTTCCTTCCACATAGGAGATGGAAAGAACATGGTTTTCTGTAAGTCAGGAAGGGGGCCATCACCAGTAACTGACCATGCTGGCACCCTGATCTGGATGTCTAGACTCCAGAGCCAGTGTATGGTATTTTGTGATAGCAACCCTAGCAGCCTAAGACAGTAAGATATGTTAATGATGATGCATTTCAATTTTGTAGTTAAAAAAAAAAAACAAAAAAACCTAATACTGCATTGGGTTATTATGTCTAGATATTATAGATTTTTTCTATTCTTACAAATCAAAATTTATATTATAAATTTAAAATCCGGAACTATAATTCAAAACTAACTTACAGAGGAAAATAAATAATTCCATGGGTTTATTAGCAAGTGTAATAGTAAAGTTCTGAAGAGTGGGAAAATGTTCCATCTCCAGCCAAAATCATTCAAGTGTAACTCGATCAAAGATAATATGCAGAACACTGCCTTCAGTGAGACTCCAGGACCAGAAGGCATCAGATGGACACAGGCCAGTTCTGAGCACTACAGCTGATGGCAATTATCTCAGCAGTTCAAGTGCTGTTCGCTCCAACTCTTCTTTCATATTAATGTCTACATACAATCGCAAAGTTGCCCAAATATTGTTTTGTGGAGGAACACTGTTCCTTTTAAAATAGTGGACTGAAAACCCCACCAAAACTAGCATAAATTATATGTCAAGTGACTCGATCAAATTTAAAGGCAAATTTATTGTTTTAACCAGGATAATCAGAGCAGAGTGAGAAAAAAAACATGAATTCAAAACTGTATTATCCTGATGATGTACCATGAGGGAACAGAAGTTAGCACATGATGAGATCACAGTTAATAGTTTGAAAGGAGATTATGTAAATGACCTAGTCACCTTGAAGAGCTCTTTCTTTGATGATATACTTAAAGTATTCTTTCAGCCCATTATGGAAATTCTGCTACTCTCCAAGTATGGACTGAAAATTGCTAATTCATAATGGCTCATATTATCTCTGTTTTATACAAATAAGCCGTATTGACTTCAAATAAAAGATTATTAAAAACAAAATTACATTACCTGTTTTTGTGCATTGATTTCATTTATCCTTTTTCAATTATTATTTAAAAAATAAATTAATATCGCAAATGAATCCATGCAACTTAATTTCATTCTTTAATATAGTTTTAAAGTATATCCCTGCTGTGTTTCATTAATTGTTTATCTGACCATTTTATGTTTCACTGCTTCTACTAACTTATAAGTTAATTAAAAATATTTTACAGTGCTAAAGAATATAAAAATAACATATCAAAAAATACATTATTGTCTTCGATTTTAGATGAGGACATTGAGGCTTTTTAAGTTCACCATATAAAATTAAGATGTTTAGTGAACTCAGAATAAAGCATTTACTATGCTATTATATAATCAAAATGGACTTTCTATTAAAAGAAGGAAACTGAATATGTAATTTATAATCTTGTTTTAAATTGTCTCAAATGTTTCACATGCAGTTTCAGAAATGAAATATTCTCATTACTTTCTCCTATGCTTCTCATAAAAAAATCTTAGATTGTGATTATAATGATAAACTCTAAGTAAATGCATAAAATAACTGCCTATTTCTACACAAGGTGAATAAATTTTTAAATCCCTATTGATCTTTTATTTCTTGTGCTAAATCCTATGATCACATTTAGTGCCTCTAATTATTTATACATTTTGAACTCTTATTTAGTATTATCTTGTTTTCAAAACCACAGCATCGTTTTTCTGTAAATGCTCTATTTGAAGTATTTTGCCATGTATGATGTGCACCCACGGTTTTGGCCCAAACTTTCAGGAAAAATATCTTTCGTTTTAATTTTTTCATTCAATTATTTACTTATATTTAGATATTTGTTTTTGCATTATAAAGGAATTTTAGCATTTATTTTTGAACATATTAGGATACAAGAAATTTTATATGACAAATAATTACAAAACACAAGGACACAAGGTACAAGAACTTTTACGTACTGATAACAAATTTATGGCATTTACACATCATAGAAGGCCAAGAACCCTTTGTCGCTGTCAGTATCAGAAGTACCATCTTCAATTTCCACATTACCAGTGTCTTCTGAGGAGTCACTCCTGTCATCCCAATAAATTTCATCATCCTCAGTTCTACCCATAGCATTGCTGATGCCATATTTTTTGAACAATTTCACAACCACTTCCTTCTTGACACTGTCCACAATCTTAGGGTCCAATCACAAGCCTGGGTGATGAGTGCTTTCCCGATTCTGCCTGTAGCTGTTACATCATTACCAGCTGACTGCATCCATGTCATCCACTCTTCCTTCATTAGGGCCTTAGAGGGCTTCTTTACTGACACACCTAGAGCTTGCATTAGGCTGGTTAGCCCACCAGGTATCACAGCAAGTTAGGCTTTCAAGTCCACTGCGATTGCTTTTGCACGTTGTGTAACATGGGCTTTGAAGTGATCAAAAACAAACAAAGGTGATTTTTTTTAATTAATGTCCCAGGCCTTCATGACCAAACTTTGTTAAACCAAATTTTTATGCCTTCTTCATTCATCCATCCTTTAAAAAAAAAAAAAGATTTTATTTATTTATTTTTAGAGAGGGGAAGGGAGGGGGAGAGAGAGAGAAAGAGAAACATCAATGTGTGGTTGCCTCTCGTGTGCCACCCCCGCCTCCACTGGGGACCTGACCAGCAACCCAATCATGTGCTCTGACTGGGAATTGAACCAGCGACCCTTTGGTTTGCATCTTGTGCTCAATCCACTGAGCTACACTAACCTGCACATCATCCATCCTTTTTCATGCATGTGGACAATAACTCCACTTGGACTCTTTTCGTTAAGAAACATTTTTCTTTTAAAGACGATCATAGGTGGTAGCTTTGTCCCATCTGCACCACAGGCTAGAACAACAGCGAAATGTGTTCTCCCATGACCACGAGACTAGTTTTAACAGCCACAGTCTTTGCTCCTTTGATGCCCACAGTTTTGTTGGATGGCACATCAAGTGTGAGTGGGACCTCGCTCATATTGGCAATTTGGGACAGCTCTGAGTGGCAGTCTTTCAAAGATTGATAACATAAGAAAGAAACTTCAAAACTTGATTCTCATAGGCTGCTGGAAGTATTGACAAGTTTCATTCATGCCCTCATGCTCAAACCTTCTCTCTTCATAAAGTTAAAGCACCACATAGGTGTCCCTGAGAAATCATCGATGCTTTTTGCTCATACAATCCTTTTACCTTCTTCTTGTATCATCTTGGTCCAAACAGAGATTCCAGGTGGAGGCTGCTCCCTCCCGCTCCACTTCCGGCCATCTTTGGAGGTTTCCCCTGCATTGACTTCTTCTGTCTTGGCAACTGAAGAAGCTTTTCTTCCTGTCACTTCCATAATTTAAGGCACTCCCCATGGGAGGAGGTCCAGAGTGCCTCTCAGCAGCTCTGTTGCCATGCCTTTTAGCGTATTTAACAACTTTTAGCTTAAAGCTTGCAGTGCACAAAAACTGTTTTGACATCTTCCAAGGGATTTTCCAATAATTTCTCCCACCTAAAGTGTATGAAGAGGGACGTCGCGCTGCTCACCCTGTGTAATAAAGCCGGCATCACCTGTCTCATCAAGTGGATGACGGTCAGCATCATCTGTCTTACTCTGTGCTTAACAACATGCCGCTCTTCGTTTCATTTCGATCGTTGGCTGAAACTGCGTTCATCGCAAGTTCATCGTTAAGTGCAGCAAAACCGATTATTGTGTCCCAGGGTATTATTTTACATACAGATATTGTCATTGCTTTCTAGAGTTACTTTTAACACATTAGCATAAATACAAGAATTAAACACATTCATACAGATACAGAACTAGTATCACTGATGTATAATGTTCATCTTTATTTTTCTCAAAAATTTGGGCAAAAAGTGCACATTATAAATGACAAAAATACAGTACTTAAAAATTGTTTTAGTTCAATATTATCACATTTTTACATTATTTTTAAGTAGTTATAAATTCACAGTTAGTTGCAAAAAAATATTCAGAGAGGTCCGGTATACACTCCATTAGCCTGTCTACATGTTAACATCTTCCATAAATAAAGTACATCAAAATAAGGAAGTTTGCATTTGTTATTCATTCTTTCTTATTGAACTAAATAGTTCATTAATTTTCTCTAAAACTTAAAAACTTTGCATAAATACATTCTTACACATGCAGGTGTATGAGTGTAAATGTGTGCACATATGAATGTGTATTTACATGACTGTATGTTAAATATCTGAATATTAGCTGTATCTTCCCTTTTTCTTTCATGCAATTTAAACACTTATTAGCTCTCCCACTTAAAAAATCTTTCATAATTAATTTAATCAAAATACATTTATAATTATTTTTTGATTGTCTGCCTTACTTTTTCAAAAAGTAGCTTTCTTTAAAAATGAACCTGAAAACGTTCATTCTTCAGATTTAATACAAATGTGGTGAATTTAATATTATCTCAGGCGCCCCAAATATCCTCAGGGATACTGCATTGGTAGAACACTTTAGAAATGTGTCTGCTCTTGAAGAAGTTCTGCAAGTGTCTCATGTACAATTTCCAGGAAATCAATAGCATATAATAACATTGTGTAGTTTCCTCCTGGAATTTTACTTAAAGTGTAATGTTTCATTGTCATTTCTAGTGCTAGTTACCAACATCCTTGTATGACAGTATTTATGAGGTAATTTTTTACACCATTAATTTTACAATCTTCATGACAATGTTACAGTTAAATTTTATATTCCAGTAGTTGTAGAACCAGTTATTTATAGTACTGATGGGAAATTAATGATAAAACAAAGCTTCTGTTTTTTCCCTTCTATTTTGTCGGCTTAAGTAATCTTGGATTTGATACCCAATGTGCCCTGTGTTACATGTGCATCCCTTTAATTAGACATGGGTAGACAGGCACAGATTTTATTTTAGGCTTTGACTTTCTTCAAAATTGGATCTGTTTATGAAGCGTGGTAAGTCTGGCAGCAAGTGCCAAATGCCTGGCATCTTCAGTTTTGTGTCAGGATGAAAGAAAACGTAGCGGGAAAAAGACCCCACATTTGCTTGTGGTCAATATTTTCTGTTTTTAAGATATAAGCCAAGACAAAAGGAAGCAAATTATGGGACAATTAGCTTTTTATCCATTCAAGCTTTAACGCCTTTAGCTTTTTGAGGTCTTCAGGAATGACAGAACATATCTACAGGCAATCTGGAACTGGGTAAATAAAGGCAACTATGTCACTGGTCAGTCTTGATGACAGGCTCCATAGAAATATTGCTAGATCGGTGATGGTAAATGAAAAAGGAATGACAGAGCAGTAGGATTAAATTTTTACGCACATTTAATGTTTCCAACATCCACAGAAACTTGGTATTATTACTCTGACTTTTTAAATGCAAACAAATAAAGTTTAGGAAAGTTAAGTAACTTACCTAAGTTGTAAAAGTAGCAATTTTGAAGTCAGGATACAAATATAGTTGATTTTTTCAAAAATTCTAAATAGGGCTTTCTCTACAACAACCAGGAACTTCTTTAAATGGTTGCTTGCGTTCAATGAATCCTAACAATAAATATAAACACATTAGTATTCTATTTCAATTAGCGTTAAAGACAATGTATACGCCCTGGCTGGTATAGCTCAGTGGATTGAGTGTGGGCTGGGAACCAGAGGGTAGCCAGTTTGATTCCCAGTCAGGGCACATGCCTGGGTTGCAGGCCAGGTCCCCAGTGAGGGCCACGTGAGAGGCAACCACACATTGCTGTTTCTCTCCCTCTCTTTCTCCCTCCCTTTCCCTCTCTAAAAATAAATAAAATCTTTAAAAGAAAAAGAAAGCAATATATACTGTTGGCTACTTTTAAGAACATTACAATTAGTAAGAAGGAAAAACTGAAAAAGTTCTAGTAACTTAATTGTACATGATTACATTTTTCAAAACTCTGTGCTAGGAACTCAGCATGAACAGACATTTCCCACATCCCCTGGGTACCCTCTTACACACCAGTCTACCAGGGGGCCTTTCTGCACTGTACAGTGGGACTTTTCTTTCCATATTGTGACTGTCCAGTCTGTGAGTGCTTCAAGGACCTCACCTGAGGTTTTAGAAGATTCAGAGGAAGCTAATCCATGTCCTGGACTCTTGACATGGGGCAGAGTAGATGGGTGTCAAGGAAATGTCAGAGAACATAAACTTATTCTTCTGTCAGATAAAAAGATGCAAATTAAAACCACAATGAGATACCACCTACACTGGTCAGAATGGTCATCATCAACAAAGCAACAGATAACTGTTGGAGGGGATGTGGAGAAAAGGGAACCCTACTGCACTGTTGGTGGGAATGCAGACTAGTGCAGCCATTGTGGAAAACAGTATGGAACTTCCTCAGAAAAATGAAAATGAAACTGCCTTTCGACCCAGCAATTCCACTACTGGGATTATACCCTAGGAATCCTGAAAAACCAATTCAAAAGAACCTTTGCACTCCTATGTTCATAGCAGCACAGTTCACAATCGCCAAGTGCTGGAAACAACCTAAGTGCCCATCTACAAATGAATGGATCAAGAAACTATGGTACATTTACACAATGGAATTCTACGCAGCAGAAAGGAAGAAGGAACTTATACCCTTTGCAACAGCATGGATGGAACTGGAGAGCATTATGCTAAGTGAAGTAAGCCAGGCGGTGAGGGACAAATACCATATGATCTCACCTTTAACCGGATCATAACCAACA